>JBBPBX010004662.1:0-21379 GCA_038048925.1 Garcialebias charrua
AATACATAATGAAAAAAGAGTTTTGTCTGTCACAGCATTTACCTAAAACCGCTACGTACTTCTGAGAGCTCATCCGTTTTAATGCACTCTAACAAGCAATCGGACGTTCCTCTGATTCTTCTTCATTCTACAAGAATTAAATCTGCCTAAAAGTCGTTCCAATATATATATATTGTATAGTGAGCTAAAATGTGCAGGACAAACAAACGGACAAACAAAAAAGCTAACAAACACACACACAAGAGCTCACACAGTCTTCCAAACACATGCCACCACAGTGATTTCTACTTTACTTTGAGCGTAGATCTCAATGAAATCAAATCCGTCCATGACATCTTTGTGTATCTGTCTTACCTGGGGTTGTAGAGGGCATGTGGGTCTCTCATGTGGTTGGCTTCTAGTGAATCGTAGGTCTGGTGCATCCTCCAGGCGCCAGCGCCACATTTAACATATGTCGACTTGGAGTTATCTTCGCTGCTGCTGTTCACCAGTGGCCCCTTCGATAAGTTCATTCTGGAGGCCGGCGGGGAATTTGAAGGTGGATAAGAAAAGACAGCAGTGAAAATGCAGACATTAGAGCAGAGAAAGACAATAATAATAATTTCCTGCTTTCCTTCAGTTCTTTTAGTATGTTTCATTAACACGATTGTGTTTTTACACATTTGTTTAAATAAAAATATCACAGAACAATTTCCCCTCCAATATTTTTCAGTTTGGATATGGCAGAATGAGCTTTTTAATTGAGTTGTTCTTTCAAAAAACAGCAAGAAATGAATGATGCTGATTGTAAAATGTATTTAATGGACACAACATGCAAACACGCACATCTTCACATGATAATTTTGCTTATTTGGTCGCTCTCAGTATGTGACTTTATTTCACAGATTCCGTCAGAGGGACAGGTACAACAACTATGAGGAAAAAACAACTAAACAACTTGAGTGACACAAAGGCTGACATGCTGAGCGCACAGCCAACAGGCAGATGCAGACAGCCCTCAGACAGCTGCACAGTAGAAAAGATAATTGTAAACCAGCAGAGGGTTTTGTCCTTTTGTGTTAAACACACTGAACACATTTCAACCAAATACATCAAATTGCATCTGCTTTGATTCGACTTAAAATATGCCTTTCTGTGCACGTGAACATCTGCACAATCCAGCTGTATTCAGCATCAGATACGTTTCATTAGTTTTTAGCCTTGGAAAATGTTTTCTGAATGAGAAAATAAAAATGTAAATGCACATGAGGAGGGACTGCCATCCATCAATCCAACCTGGCACTGACGTCAGGAAAGGCACCATCGCAGAGGTGATAAGGTCAACATCAGCAACAGAATTAAAATCGCCACTTTACAGAAAATAAAATAAGGTTTCACAGACTAATGAAAAGTATTTGTAGAAAACATTAAGACAGACAAGAGGTGACAGATCTGCTCTGACAGACAGTGGAAGGGCTGACCCAAAAAATAAATAAAAATAATAATAATAATAAAAACAGATAAACAAATGTAAAGAATAATATTTTAAAAGAGAATTAAATGTAAAGAGACTATGAAAATTTAAATTTAACTTGACGTCTTGGTGCTTTGGAATTTATTTTGCACAATGAAAATTGAAATATTAAAGACAAAAAACAGGTATAGAAGAGGACCATCACATAAAAGAGATATTTAGAGATGAAACCTAGATAAGGTTTATGAAAGAAACAAACAAAAAAAAGTTTTTCCATTGCCTTTAAAGTCACTAACGTATTATTTGTTCAAAAAATGTTTCTCCCTATTTGGGTATTACAAACCCTACTTCCACGTAACTTCCTACAAACATTGTGAGATTGCCAGAGCTGCGGGATGATTTATGTCACAACCTGAGACACTTACCAATTAAACCACCACCAAATAGACCAGGGGTGCCCAAACCTTTCCCCTGAGATGACCAAATTTAAAATCTATCAGAGGGCTGCAGGCCAAATACATGAAGTGCAAATAATTCTTTAAAGTCCATTTATTTATTACAGCTATTTATCATTCCATTCTGTATAAAGAACAATATAGAACAGGCTGCATTGGTGGTGGTGGTGGGATTCTGGGGGTCCTCCCCCAGATAATTCTGATTAAAGTAGATGCCATTTCCTGCATTCTGGTGTATTTTACAAAAGTTTATTACAGTAGATTAACATGAAACAAAATGTGTAAACTCTTATTCTTGAAATCTCTCTGACTGCAAAGTGTTTGTAATGCAACACCGCCGCAGATCTGCAGGGAAGAGCTATTCACTTCAGGACAAATCAAGGTCGCTGATTGGTCAGTTGCTGACATGCCTACTGGAGTGACTGACAAGTGGCGAGACTCGTGAAAAAAGAAAATCATGGATTTTATTGGCCCGTTTGAGACTGTCATCGTTTATTCCATATTTATTCCATATTTTGGTGAATCTAAGGTGTGAGAACTGTCTCCGTACACAATCCAATTGATTTCTTTATTTTTCAGGGGTGCTGAGTTTAAATTTAAAGAGGCTCAAATCACCACTGAAACCAGTTCATATTTACTTTTAAACACTTTGTGATTTATAATGTGTTCCGTCAAAGAAAAATGTTATTCGGTTGCAAGAAGCTGTCGAGGGATGGTAGAAAGTCTGTCAAAAATGAAATATAAAAATATAAATTTAAATTATTTTAAAAATACATAAATTATATACTCTACTGTGTAATATGTGTAGTTAAATTATGGTAGTCAGGCCGACTAACAATAAAGTTAATGGGTAGAGTCAATGAGTCATTGATTCTTCAAAGGACATTTTTATATATTAATGAGGACAGCTTGGAGGGCCAACTTTGGCCTGTGGGTCCCACTTTGGGCACCCCTGAAATAGACATCCAGTAAATGTGTGTATTAGTGAGATGTTGTCCCACTGTGGGTTCTTGTTTAGAGGTTGACAGAAAAGTGGACAGCGCAGTGACTTGTATTATTACCGTAGTTCAAAATGTTTTCTCCCTATTTGGGTATTACAACCCCTAACCCTACTTCTTTGTAACTTCCTAAACATCATGAGATTACCTGATGGTGTGTGTCACAACCTGAGACACCTGTTCACCAACCAAACCACCACCAAGTAGACATCCAGTACATGTGTGTATTAGTGAGGCGTTGTCCCACTGTGTTCTTGTTTAGAGGTGGACAGAAAAGTGGACAGAGCAGTGACTTGTCGGACAGCCATACCTTCGTCCTCCCACTGAGCAGGGCTGATGCAGCGGGAGGTAGAGGGTCAGAGTGTGTAATATGTAGGTTTTAGTTCCACTCTGGTGAATAAGTGGAATCAATATCTTTCTGCTGCCACTGCTGCTTCAGCCACTTATTGGCTTTGGTTGCAGAGTCACAATGCTATATAGACAGGCAACACTTCATACTGTTGGGTTTTATTGGGGAGTGTGCAGGTGTCGCACCAGATTCCAGTACATCCAGTTCCAACAGCACCTGATCAAATCCCCGTTCCCTATTTCCGTGTCAGATAAACACGGTTTAAAACTGTAGATCCACCGCTATAGATCAGTGAAAATGAATAAAGAGGATAAAAAAGATAAAAGAAAGTAATTTTCCCATTGGAAATTTTGAGACTCCTGCGATGCTGGGTTAGAAAGAAAAAGCTGTGTTTACAAATTTCAAAGAGACATCACTGGTAATACATAATGAAAAAAGAGTTTTGTCTGTCACAGCATTTACCTAAAACCGCTACGTACTTCTGAGAGCTCATCCGTTTTAATGCACTCTAACAAGCAATCGGACGTTCCTCTGATTCTTCTTCATTCTACAAGAATTACACCTGCCTAAAAGTCGTTCCAGCATCAGCTGAAAATCCTCAAAATTTCCAATCCCCTTACGTTTCTGTAATCTTTTGTATTATGTGCATATTTTATATTTTGGAATATAAAAATATGTATTTTTATTTTTTAACGAGACCATTTGTATAATTATTTATTGGCTGATAGAAGCATTAAATCAATCAAAATATGCATGCATGCACATATTTCACGTGAATATTTAAGAATGTGCGTTAAATGAAAATAAAGAATAAAAGGCAGAATAAATCAATGTGATTCTAACAAACCTATTTCACGCTCTTGTCAGAACGCATGAAGCGCTAGCGCCTACATTTTGTGTGTGTGTGTGTGTGTGAGAAGGAAAGAGAGAGAAAGAAAGAGAGAGAAAGAAAGAGAGAGAGTAAAAGTACGGAGGTATGGAGATCAAGGGTGTCTTTCTGATGCTCACTGACTCACTCATGTGTTGCTGGTCCATCTGTGAACAGAATGACCACAACACAGTTTGTGTGTATCTATGTGTGTGTGTGTGTGTGTGTGTGTTGGGGGGGACATGGTGATGCGGTGATTGATGAGACATTTGTCATCCTTGCTAACGCAAACTCACCTATCCCTGAAGGGAGCAAATGCCACGACGCTCATAACACACACACACACACATAGGGCTGCAAAATGCCCTACCTAATTGCCCCTGTAGTCGGGGCAGTGCGATGTCGCACAATCGCATGTATATTGTGTAATCCCAAATTTGCATAAATGAAGCTCTGAACACATTCTGACTTTAATTTTACGAACGCTGATCAGAGCATTATCACCGAACGTAGATCTTATGAGAAAAAAACAGATTTGAACAGTTGTCATGCAAAGGTGCCAACAAATCTAATGCTCAGCATGAATAAACACCGTCTTCTGCATAACAAGTAGCGACCGTAAGTCTTTGATTCTTGTCCGTTATTTGGCCTGTCAATAAAAAACATGTGTCTCCAATTAAAATGACTTATAAATTCTCACAAATATCATGTGCATGAGGATATTCATATATAAATGTGTGTGACTGTTGCCCTGCGCGTGACTACACATGCATCAGGGCAGGTGGGGTTGGATGCAACCCTGAGTGTGTCTGTGCGGATGTGTGTGTATGTGTGTGTGTGTGCATGTTAGCGTTAGCGACGGGAGCTGTTAGCGGGGCAGGCGGCAGATGGGCTGTCGGCCTTAATAGGGACTGAGCGGGTGCAGAAAGGTGACAGCTTCACAAGGGAGGGGTGTGTGGAGAGGGAGAGGAGGAAAGTGTGTGTGTGTGAGTGAGTGTGTGTGTGTGTGTGGTGGAGGTGGGGTTGAATCGGGAGGACAGAGATAAAGGAAAACTGAATTATCGGCAGAGGTGAAGAAAAGAGCAGATCAGTTCCATGTAATGCACCTCCTCCAGACGAAAACTGTTTTTATTGCTGTATACTTCTAACAATCCCTTACGAGGTATTAAAATATGTACTTTTTATAGAAGATAATTAAATGGATCTGTCATTATTGTGCATCCATCCATGCTTTTTACATGTCAGATACGTCCCATCAGTCCTGCTAGGTTCACACTATCACTACAGATGATAAAAACCAGATACTGTATAAGAAGAAAGTAAAAACTATTATTAATAATATTAAAATTGCTTAAAGCAGTAAGGCTGAATATTTCCATACGCGCTGTTGTAGTGTTTTCTAACAGGACTGCAACTTCTCATTTTGCTGTAAGGCTGTAAAGCTAAAGACATTTTTTGTTAGACTCACAATTAACTCTTTCAGAGAGGATGCGCCTCAGTTGTAGAACATGTAACTCTTGTGATTTTTTTAGTAAGAACACATCACCCTGAACATGCTCGTGCTGTGTACAGATGTGCATTCATAAACTGATTAAATGCTGTATGTTGCTGCAGAAGCCAAGAAGAAAGTCTAACTACAAGCTGAAGAGAGACTTGGGGCTGGTCTGTCGTTCTCCCCATCAGGCACACACATGAAGCATGATGAGAGGATGAGAGGAGGAATATTTCACTGTCAGTCGAAAGGCGGCATGGTCATTCATTCTTTTCTTTATTATTCATTTCCTCACTTGGTAGCGTTCCCTTTCCTGTTCCACTGCATCATTCTTTCTTTGCCGTGCCTTTTTGAACCCTTTGCACGACGTCGAAACAACGACACAACAACAATTCAATCACGCTTTTGGCCCGAGCACGTGAAGGAAGAAAACTACCCAAGCAGCCAATCTATAGGCCCTCCCCACGGACGCCGCAAAAAGGAAAAAGTGCAAAAGACAGACAAGACATTCGAGCGTGCACTATTCTCTCGATGCCCTCCGTACTCATACACACACACATTTACACACACACATACCACCTCTCCATCTAAATCTTTTCTATTGTGGCCAAGTCTTCGCTGTCTCCTTCTATTAGCAGTGAGAAGGAGCTGTAGAAGCCCTGAACACAACATGACACCACCACCCACACACACACACACACACACACACACAAACAGTGGTCCACTGATGTAAAGTGCTGCTCGATACTTCATCCAGTTGAACTGCAGAGATTAAACATAAACAGTTTATTAAAAGTTGGGAGTCCAAATTAAAAGTGTTGAAAAAGACTGCAGAGACGCTGACGGCTTGAATCTGAAGGGGTGCACATCTGCATCCCTCACTGTTCCAGAGTCCTCCAGAGAAGAGATGCTGCCGCTTTTCTCTTGAACGAAACAAAAGTCAGCAGCATCTGTGCAGTAAGGGAGCATAAATGATTTGATAGATCACGATAATGGCAACAATAATTGAATGTACATTTTGATGTATGGATGACAGCGATGTACGGATGATGGAATACGGGGAATGAGGGGATGAGCACCACGGAGAAAAAGTGTGTGTGTGTGTGTGTGCGTGTGTAAGGGGGAGATGAGTAGCGTTGCCTCTTACCATATATCACGCTCCTGCTCTCCTTTCAATCAGTACTTTTGGCATTCAATCCCATGCTCACACACACACACACACACACACACACACAGCTTCACATTCAGTGTGCGTGATGGCTAATTGCAGTGAATGTAATAATGTGTCTGTCTGTGCATGTGTGTGTGTGTGTCACAGCTGGTAAAGTCTCTCTTACTGCTCTTTCAGCACATAAAGGCCGGCGATGACCCGTGACACACTCTCACATGCTCAGATCAACAGTGGACTGGTTATAAATCAGAAGAAAAATATATATACCGTCATCAGCCTCCATCTTTTTCTTTTCTGTGTTGCGTTGTTGAAGTTTCCTGAGACGACGCGTGTCGAAAACATATTTATTTTAAAGTCTTTAACTCTTTTGAGTTTACTCGTTGGGTTATGTTTTTATCAGCACACACCTGCAAAACGTGTGCTTTCAGCTCTGCGTGTGCAAGAGTTTTTTGTCTCTGCGCACACGTGTGCGGTCATGCATACATGTGCATGTCTGACGGACCTCCTGAGTGCTGGTGTCAGACAAAAGCAAACCAGCCCTCCCCTCCCCTTCGCACCTCCTGCTCTCTCTCTCTCTCTCTCTCCCTCATTGCATCTTTCTCTTTACAGGACAAATTTACCGCTGGAACGCCTGGACTCTGCACGAGAGAGAAAGAGCTCATCGTAAGTATGAACGTGAATCTTTGTGGTGTGTGTGAAGGTCTATAGGATGGAAAAACTGACAGACAATTAATTCCACTGGGACAGACAGACAGACAGACAGACAGACAGACAGACAGACAGACAACACTTCCTCATCCTGGCTATCAATAGGTCACGCAAAACGTGGACAGGCAGGCACAAACCTACGCATGACGGCAAACAGATGCAAATGTGCCAGCACACACACACACACACAGCCAGCAAATCACCACGGCACATATTGACATGCTTTGACAGATGAATTAAGTAAATGATTTTATAAGGAGATTAAAAGGATTTTAATTTACGCAATCTCTCTTTGGTACCCCCCTTCCCTCCCCCTCACTGTCCCTCCCTCCAGTCAGCCTCACCTCTCTGCCTCTGATGCTTCTTTTTATCCTCATGGCCTGTGAAAAGAATACCTTAAAAAAAAATAAACAAAGCCGTTAAACAGATTGATTAAAAACCTAAATGCCGTCTCGTCTTTCTGTGCGATGTTCTTACAAAAAACGTTTTCAGTTAAAAATATTATCTTAGCGATTGCTGTTGAACAGTTGGCCTTCAAGTTTGATTATTTTTGTCAGCAAGATTTAAAAATTTCAAACTTATTATTAAATATTTATGCAAATTTTTTTCTTAATGAATTATTGGTTGGAGCAGTTAGTGTTAGGTTTGATAAGTTACATGTGGAAAACATTGATCTGAGGTGGCTTATGAATAAACAAATCTTCAAATTTTGGTTAAACCCTGTAATAACAAGTTTTTTTTTAAAGGCAAGCAAAACTGTTGCCAGTATTGACGTATTGCTGTTTTAAATGCACTAAATGAGTGTTCACCTGGGCTTTGAAAAGTGCCACAAAAAAAAAAAAGAAGAGGTTTATATGCAGGCAATTGCAAATGATTGTTAATTCATTTTAAAATAATAAAAATGAATATTTTTGAAAAGGATTCTGGAAGAAAATCACAGCTCTGTCACACTTTTCTCCACAATCTGGTGCAAACCTTCGCCTAAATAATCTGACGGCCGCTGTGCAATTGCCACCACAGACCCGCGCACCTCACACACCCACTGACAAAAACACATCAAATTCACTAAAGTCACTGTAGGAAATATATAATAATGATATGCAAATTGTATGTGTATGGTGACATGAGGGGAATACAATTATGTTAACTGCTTAAGCGGCACTTGTTATTATTATCTTCAGTATGATCATCATTATCCTTAATATTTTAATTAGAAAAGCTGCGCCTCAAAGCAAAGGAAGCAAAGCAGGGAAAAGAAAACGGAGGACAGATGGATGGATGGGAGGATGAAGGAGCGGCCAGACGGGTGGCTGGACCAGAGGGTTTACTAAAGGACGCTTAGTAAAGGTGTAGATACACTCTGAAAACACACACTGCTTAAAAAGATGCATTACGCTGCTGTTCTCTATTCTTTTTTTGTTGCACATCAAAGTGCATTTTTGTTTTTGTGCGTTATCTTTAATACACCTTTCAAGCTTGACAACCACTCGGCTGTAAACAAAATCTGTTCTGATTAAATAATAAAACTTCTCTTGTCCAAAAAGAATGATCAAACTTTTAAGTTTTTACTTGTGCGGATCCTTCAACCTAAAACGCATCGTTTTGAGATTGAGAAAACTAAACCTGCATGGTCCTGTGACATGTCCTCATCTGGCTTTCGACTTGAAACGGAAGCACACAAACCAGGAGGCGTTCTAATAAAACGGCTACGAAAGCCATCTTAAAAAAGGTGCCTGTAAGATATTTGCACATTTCTTTTACTTGATAAAAATAAAACTTTAAAAAGGGATTAACAAGTTCAAAATGCTTCATCTAAAAACAAAGATTTTATTTAGATTTAGCTGGTCTCTGCTCCAGTTTTCCAACTGGAGCACTGTTCCAAGTGCTGTCAAAGAACACCAAGATGAAACAGGTTCACAGCACACAACAATGGTTCGGTTTCTGTGAAAACGTGACGATTTTGATGCTTGGAAATCACTTCAGTATTAACCTCAGCTTTGATTTTTGTCCTTTCATGTCATTTAGTCAGACTGTCTGCTGTGAACATACTCGATGTAATTGACTTTCATTCATTTACTGTAAGACCTTTGCCCCATTAAACTTGAGCCAAAGGAGTTCTTTTCACATAAATTATTGTTGAACTGAAGAAAAAAAAAACTGCAGAGGAAAATTATTTTTCACTCATTGCACTCAGATGTCAGCATACGAATATTAAGAAAATTATGTTTTAATAGTGTGAGGGGGGTAAAAGTCAAACTGCGTAAAATTTGTATTGTCCAAAATATGTGCAGAAGAATGCAGAAAAGCTGTAACCTGCTGACCCGGTCAATTCGTCTGCATTTTGAACATTCCTTCACATACACCCAAAAGAGCAAAGTGTTGGCGAAAAGAGCAGCTCACGAGCAGCTCGTGCCTGTGTGTGTGTGTGTGTGTGTGTGTAACTATCTCTAATTCCAGAGCAGGGGCCACACGCCGAGCGGCCCGTCTGAAATTCAACCTCCTTTGGCATTTAAGCGTGCAGCTTTCCCCCCTTGTCCTCCTCCCCCCCCAGTTCTTATGGGCCGTTCTTCTCCCATCCCTCCACGTTCTTCCTGTGACCTCAGTGCCCCGTTACCTCTCTCTGATTTTCTGCTCGGATGAACCTGCACTTCAACCTGCGTGAGCACAAGCACGGCAGCCCAAAACTGAGTTGTCCATCAGATCAGTCTGACTGAAAGTGAAGCAATACTTTGAAAACAGGGGGGGAAAAAGTGAAGGCGAGACTGAGTTTGAGCCTTCGTGTGACAGTACAGGTGTGTTCGCCTTACTTCAAGGTGGAGGGACAGACATTGTCCTCTGTTTAGAGTGAGAGTTGCTGTCTGGACCTTCACACAAACACGAGCACACTGACTCGGATCTCGTGCCACCTGACCGCAGAAAACAACCTTGACACGGTGCCGGCCACCCTTTGCTGCATACCAACACATTCGCCTCCATCACATGCAATCACTCAACAGTGGAAGACAATGGCAATGTCAAGTTGATGGACAGATTCAGAAGGTGAAAGTTTAAAAAAAAAAGGTAAAATTTACCTACTCTTGTTCAGAGTGCGTTAAAAAACACTCGGATAACGGGTGTCCTACCGACTCCATCAGCGGTACCGGGTCATTGTCGCGTCACCCTCCTTCGTGGAAACAGCAACAAAACAGGAAAAAGAATAAAATGTTTTTTAAAAAAAAAAATCAAAGTTTAAATATGTTTCCTCTTTCCCCCTCCTCTTCTTTCTCCTGTCTTCCTCACTCTCTCAGTCCTTTCCTTGCACTTGGAGGGAGCAATACAATTAGGAGGTTCTGCGCTGCCTGCTCTGATCGACTCTGCGAGTGTGTGTAGACATGAAGGGAGCGTGTGTGTGTGGCGTGTATGTGACAGCCAGGGAGAGAGGGGCTATAGACACACACACACACACACAGCCAGCCAGCAGTGCAGTTGGGACAGAAAGCTGTGCTGCTGTCCTAATCAACGACTTAAAGCCCCAATAGCTGCTCATGAATATTAAGCAGGGTTTTGCATATGCTGTCCCTCAGGTCCCGGTTTGGCTGTGAGTGGTGGACAGCTGACCAATGGCTGCAGGGATGGGTGGAGAAAGGGGTGGAGAAAAGAAACGAAGGGAGAGCAAGAGAGAGAGGGAGAGTAGCAGGTGGAGAAGGAGGGATCAGACAAAGAGCAGAGAGGAGGAGAGAGAGGAGGGAGGACCAGAAGAAAAAAAAAAACAGGAATCCGGGAGAAGAGACAGGTGAGGGAAAGGTTTAAAGCAAACATTCCAGCACTCTCTCATGCTTTTTTTTTTATTTCTGGGTTCATCTTTTTAACTTTCGTCCCTTAAAAAGGCTTTCCCTTTAAGTTTCCATTACACTCATTATGTGTCTGAACACACCACCAAATGTACTTTTGTTACAAAAGAACCGCTCAACGAGAACAACAACAATGAACACGGTTCGGTTATTTTTCCCCGAACGCGTGGCGTCAGAAAGTTTTAAAGGAGGCACGTGCACAGCGGGCGTTCGTGCACGCACGCCGTGTGTGCTCCGAAGCATCTTTTTCCAGTGGGGAAAAACGAGGGATTCGTGCGCTTGCTCGGATGCAGAGCACAAAATTGACCTAATCAAATCCAGAGAAATTGCTAGATCAAAGAAACAAGAGTGAGCTTGACCTCTGCACCCGGAGCTCGAACAACGTGTCACACTGCAAACGCACGCAGACACAGGCAGAGCACACGCAGCAGAGCCCATCACAGCTCAGCGGCAAACTACCAGATGATGGCAATTCCAGAGCGCTTGTCCTTTGTTGTGGAATGATTTGGGCATGATTGGGACAAGGTTTCCCCCGCTGCTTGCTGTTTCGTCAAGCTCCCCTTCATCTCCTCACCAGCAGGCTGTTTGTTCCCGGTATTTTTCAAACACGCCGGCATGCGTGGACACTAAACCTCCAGGAGAACCCTTTCACAAGTTCTCTAGAGCGAGAGGCTGAACGATTGGAGAAAAGAGAACGCAAAACAAGAGCGAAGGACGGATCGGTTTTGCCACAGAGGTACACTCACCCCCTTCCTCCCCCGTCTTCCTTTCTAACGTTTGACTAGTTTCTGTTTAACTTTCCAGGACTCTGGTACCCAGACACAGAAGAAGGATGCAGGAACGACGGCACAGAGGAGGATGCTGAGAAAAAAATAAAAATCAGTAGGGTGGTGGCGAGAGGGGGGGTGGGGGTGAAGAGATGAAAGAAAATGGTTGTAATTAGCACATTTGGAAAGGAGCAGATAGTAAAACATTTCCTGAAACCAATCTCTACTTTGATGTGTGCGTGTGTGTGTGTGTGTGTGCAGCTTTTTCTATTTAGCTTCTTCCACATAATTTTTAATATTGTTATTTATTTGTAACAATATAGCTTATTATCTAGTCAAATTCTTATTTTTCTGACCTGAAAAAGTAGCTGGACCAAAACAAACATAAATTCAGATAACTTGTGAATCTTACCCACAGTTTGACTAAGACTATTGCATTATTTAAAATAAAAAAGGCCTTTTAGGAGCAAATTGGAGGACATGGATGTGAAAGCCTGCACACGTGTAGTGTGTGTGCACACATACTCAACATACACACACACTTTAGAGTTATCCTTTGCCATGAGGACAAAGAAAATATGAATTCAAGCACATGTATACACAGATGATGTGTGGGACACACACACACATGCGCACACACACAGAGTTATGATGTATCCAGAGGCTTATAAGCATCGACAAAGATGAGTGTGAATCAATGCTGCCGCCACCACTGGGCAAACAAATCTTTTCCCGAAACCTCTGTCTCTAATGCACATGTGCGCCTCAAACACACAAATACACATCTATCATTTTTGTGTCTGCAAAGAAAGAATAAAAATGAAAAATACTAAACTTGTTGTACTTAACAAAATACGTATATTGAAAATATGACAGTCTTTTGTACTACATTACTAAACATTGATACTTGAAAACTGAACTGAATGCTGGGGGCGAGCATATCTTCACTGACTGGAAGATTTTAGAACGTGACAACAAACAAAACCAGTAACAACTCCGGTACACACACATTCAAGTTCACTAATGGATATATCATAAACTGTTCTGCTGTAGTGTGTAGTTTCTCTGGTATGTTTACAATTTAAAAAAATAATGCAATTTTTAATTGAAATGTCTGCACTTGAAAGTGATTTTAAAGGGGACCACACATGCAAAATTCACTTTTTAATGTTTTTTTACTAAACTTTGGGTATTTACTTCATAAAAAAACAGTCCTTGTGCCAAAAAAATGCACCCAGTGGTTTATTTACTCTAAGTAGATTTATTTATTTTTGATAAATACACCAGGATTCACACTTCCTGCATTTATTGACGTCACAAGCCGCCAGCCAATCAGATCAAACCTGAGTCCAGCCCCTCACCTAGCAACCCCTGGTTAGGCTCAACCCACTTCTGTATTAAACACATGACTGTTGTTTTTCATGATTTCATCTCATCTTTTGTTTATATGTTCTTAATTTCATGTGTACAGCACTTTGTTGCAGCTGTGTTTTTTTAAATGGCTTTATAAATAAAGTATAATTGTTATTTTTATGTTTTAGTTCAATTTTTAGTGTATTTGCGATCGCTGCCAACGCGCAGCCGGCAAAAATTAAACGAGCGGACCACAGGCGGAAGGACCGGGTTCGACGGGACCCTCTTCCGGCGCGATGGAGCGGAGCTTCAACTGTACAGCCTTGCAGCAGCCTCGCAGCAGGCTCGCAGCAAGAGGACCTTCTCCTTACAGATTAATTTACGGGAGACACTTGGTGAACTTTGTGTTGTCTTCACTGGAACAGCGATAACTCCCAAAATCTCATCGCGTGCAACGAGCGGAGCTGGCGAAAACCGGAAGAGGAACAAGCTAACATTAGCTTCGGATTCGGGTGGTCTAATGCTAAAAGGAGCAGCAAACTGCGGCGCGCTCAGACGGGTTTCGGTAAGTTATCTTAAGCTAACACTAACAGTAAGTCAAATGAGTAATAAAAAAAGAGCTAATTTTAAAACAACAACACATTACAGATACTGGCTGTTACAGAGGGCGTGAACAGATCGTTGAAGGGCGTGGACTTCAAGAAACCGGTCGTTCAAAACGAAAGTTAAAAATGGCAGAATTAAAAAGGGTATAATTGATTATCTAATAATTATTTTGTGCATTAAATTGAAGGAATAGGGTCTGGATATCCCACAGAAATACCATAAAAATTTAAAAAATACATCTGAGGTCCCCTTTAAGTAATTCAAGCTGCAGTGCATTAAAAACAACAATATTTGAGGCTAGACTCACTCTGCAAATGTCTCTGTAATGTTCCCTTTATGAAAATTATGCTTCAGTGGTGACAAACTATGATTCTAACACACACAATCACAAATGTAGCTGTAGGCTTTAACAATCTACACACATCCATCGGTTCTAATGTGCTATTTTGCTAGTTTCTCTGATTATATTTAAACACTAAAACAATATTTACCCTGACTATCTGTATGCTTTACTTTTTTTCCCCTGTTTGATCCCCCCATTACCCCCACCCCTCCATGACTATTGATTGTCTCTGAATCAGTGTATGTTG
Organism: Garcialebias charrua; assembly: GCA_038048925.1. Taxonomy (NCBI): domain Eukaryota; kingdom Metazoa; phylum Chordata; class Actinopteri; order Cyprinodontiformes; family Rivulidae; genus Garcialebias; species Garcialebias charrua. The sequence continues at coordinate 14,641 of JBBPBX010004662.1, forward strand.
ACAGTGACCCCTTTAGGCCACTTCCTGCTTGTAACTGGACAAGCCAGCTTCATCTTAAACCAAAAACCAGGACAGTGACAAAACAATAAATTACCTGTGCAAACTGTTTTATGGATTTCTACCAGTAATTTTAACATTTTTTTCCACACAGCTTTGTGGATACGTACCAAATAAAATAAAATAAAAACTTGTGACCTAGTCAAAGGGTGCCATAATCAATAATTATATATGTGTGTAATTGAGTTTCCTCACTTCCCTTTTAGATTTCAGTTTGTGTGTGAAAGCTACTCCGTGTCACTGCTGACATCTCTCTGTTCTCTTTTTATCTGTGAGTGTGTGCACGAGTCTGTGTGGGTTGTCTGTTTTGACCCTGTGGCAGCAGCCTGTTGACATCTATGGAAGAATTATCTATTGCAACTCTCACTCACATCAATCACACGACTCAATAGGCCAGAGCAAGTTCACTCCCAGCAACGTATGTGCGCGTGCGAGCATATTGTGTGTCTTTTGCTGGTGAACACAGCTTTGCGTAAATGCACGAGGTGGTCGCTTGAACAGCTGATGCACCGAAACACGGGGCAGTTAGATACAAACAGCACAACTGCAGACAAAGTGTCAAAAAAAGTGTCATTACGTAGCATTTATCTAAAATTTGTTATGATTATGTTGAAATTGCTGATTACATTTAGCTTAAATATGTGATGTATAGGAAAAAGTACTTATTTTGTGGTGCTGCTGTTTTCTAGGTCAAAGTGAATATCACAGCTGTGGAAATTTACAAAATCCTGAAACCTTAACTTAGCTTTTGCCGATGAAAGAAAAGAGGGAGACGATACAGGAAGCTGCAAAGTGCACTTCACTACAAGCCGACAGATGGAGCTATGGACTCTGGTCAGCTGAAGCCAGCTCCAGCACAGAGACTTTAAAAGACTCCTGCAGTGTTGTCAGATTGGGCAGTTTCCTGACAACTGGGCAGTTTTCATTCTGATTTTGCTGGGAACTCTGGGAAGATTTTTGTTGGATTGTTGCGTTTTGTCACATATTATTAAATCACCATGACTTGTTCTGATGTGAGTTCATGTTCAAACTGTGAATATACTGTAACAATATATTGATTGGGTGGATTTTTGTGTGATGTGGCAGTTTTTAACAGATTTTTGGGATAGAAAAGCTCTACTCTATCTGACAACACTGCCTGAGTGTTGGTGTTTGAGTGGGTTTATTTACCATACCATACCATACCATTTTATTTATAAAGCACTTTAAACAGGAACAAGTCCACACCAAAGTGCTGGACAAACATTTATCAAAATTATTAGAAAAATACTGATCATTGTCTATAAAAACCAGAACAAACTCTACTCACAGCATCAATCTACTAAGACACATACACAGGAAATATTTACGCTGATATTTTTTCAGCATGCATTTGAAAAAAAAAAGTTAATGAAAATTTAAAACATATCTCTTCTGTCCTCCAACAAACCAACAACGCACTGTAATGAAAGAGTTAATAGGTAACATCAGTCTGTGTGAGTGTATTTTTTAGTATTTGTCTTTTTAACGTTGAAGCTATATTTTCATGATGCGTCTCAGATTGAGTCAATGTAAATTAAGTTTAGATAGATTAAAACAATTATTCATTAATGTCATTGTTAAAAAATGTCAGTTTTTTTAAGGCAGAAAATGCATTTTTATGAAATCATTACTAAAACCAAGATGACTAGATTACAAGCATCAGGACTTGATCATAGGCAGAAATCCCAGGGGCTGGGTGAGGTCAGACACCACCAGTTTTGGTTGAAGTCGTTCTCCCAAAAAATATCTGTGGAAACTATACTTTTAATATACAGGTGGTCCTCGACTTACGGCTGTCTCGACTTACGGCGATCCGACTTTACGAACGCATCATATTAATAAAAATATACAGTAAAAGAAAAAACAAAATACGTGTTTAAATGTTCTTGATTTCATGTGTACAATACTTTGTTGCAGCTGCGGTTGTTTTAAATGGCTTTATAAATAAATTATTATTACTGTATTATTATTATTTTTAAGCCGATTTACGAAGTTTCCGGCAGTTTCCGACAGTCAGTTTTCGGCAGTCCATTTTCGGCAGTGCCCGCCAGTTTAGCCAGCTAGCTCCGGCCTCGACAGCCGGCTTCGGACGGACCGTGTCCGATCAGAGGTCGCTGCGCTCGGATACATGAGCTGGGAGCTGAACGACGGTTTTGCGGAGGGATGGATGGACGAAGGAAAATGACGCTGTGGACCGTGTGAAGCAGCAGACAGCGAGCTGGACCGGAGGAGCAACGAGATAACATGCTAACAAGCCTAGCTGTAGGATGGACTGGTGGATGCTAACGCCCTACCAGGGACACGGAGCTGATGGGCGGCGGAGCTCGCCTCGATGTCCGCCTGGCAGCCTCAGATGTTGGATGGACACAGAGCTAACATGCTAAAATGCGGAGAAACAGCTGTGGCAGCCATTTGGAGGGGCTAACATGCTAGCGCGTGCAGCTATTGGAAGGGCTAACATGCTAACGTGCGCAGCCTTTTGGATGGACACCGCAGAGAAACGGCTCCCAGTAAGTTATTCACTCTTTTTCCCTTCATTATGTATGGAGTTAATATGCTAACAGTCCTTCCTGTAAACAGTTTGGACCACGTGAAGCAGCACGAAGCTGCAGAGCTCGGACGTGCAACGAGCTAACATGCAAAAAGACGGAGACAGGCTTGACCAGCTCAAAGTAAGAAATTAACTTTTTACTGTACTGTACTTTGTCTCCAAATGTACTGTATGTGTTTTTGGATAATTATGTAGGGTACTGTGTTAGGATAGGCGAAGTGCTTGGTAACTTGGAAACTGTTTTGTACCATACATGTACGTGTATAAGAGATAAGAGAGAGAGATAAGAGATAAGAGATTCTTTATTAACATTGCACCAGTTCTCACCAATACAACGTGATAATGTAAACACAGTCATCCAGAGGAGGGGCAGAGAATGTTAAGCTGCTGCAATTCAAAACACATAACATGTTCATCAGCGCGGCCGTCTCTCATCCGTCCTGGATGAAGAGCAAATCAGATATGGAAAAAGGAAAAACACAATAGGTATCATTTGTGATATTCAAAAAAAGAATCTATCAAAGATTGCCTGAAGACACTCCATGATAAAGTCCCAAAAACTCTATCAGCATAAGCACAACCAGACGAGACATTGTTGCAGTTTTGACGACATGCAAGGAGATATAGAGTCTGCGAGTAACTTCAGAGAACACAGTTCAGCAGGTTGTTCAGCTGGGCGTTATCCGAGGCACGCACAGAGATCTCTGGGGGGGAGGGGGGGGAGGTCAGCAAGGTCTCTTCAGCTCTACGCTCCAGGAGAATAGTTTCCAAACAGTCTTCTTTTCAAGGACGTGTGCAGAAACCAGATTAGATAGTCTTTTGTTTATCTTCAATCCAGACCACAGTGTTCTTTTCACTGCAGCCTTCCAAGTCCAGATGCTGTTTCAGGGCCAAAATTCCAAATCATATGAGGTTCCGATCTATGAACCCCCATCTGTGCCCTGATTGAGCCCGGGCGGCTGTAAACGAGTTCCAAAGCGCCCCGCAGGTCCGCGGTGATCCACCGCCGCTCCCAACGTGCGATTGAGCTCGTACAACAGCTGGGATGAGGAGCCCACAGCCCGGATCAGAGAATCTTGCTGATCAGGAAGTTTCGCCAGCGCGCTGATAGCCGCCGAAGCCTTCCTCAGCTTCAAGTAACAGACAGCCCCGCTGACGCCAAAAAACAGAGCAGCTGCCACCAATAGACCAATAATCCACAAATCTTCCACGTCTTCGACAGTCAAGACGGTCAGACACATAGGCTGCCACTGTCCCCACGAATCCATCATGTATCCAACCGCGTGTGTGTCAGAGGGACAGACAGCTTCTCCTGGCACGGTCCGCTTCGTGGAAAAAATCTTATCTATTGAAGAAACAGCCCAATTTATTAAATCCATCGCAAATTGGTTCGAGTGAGCGCTGAAGAGTCAGACGAGACAAAAAGCAAGCAGGGAGGAGGAAAAACTTAGGGAGGGAAGGAGCAAAAAGATATGCGACTTGCTTTGTCGAGAGCCGGAAGAGGAAAAAAAGTGGCGGCTTGTATGTTTTCCGACTTACGGCGATTTTTGTGTTACGAACGGCCGTAGGAACGGAACTCGTTCGTAAGTCGGGGATCACCTGTATATAAAATAGCAGCAAACATTTGTACACCAAACACCATTTGTATAGGTAAAACTATGCTTTTATGCCTTTCAAAACGATGTCCACCTCCTTCATCAGCCTAACAGTGGTTTAGTCCATCACGCATTGGCTTAAGGCAACACAGAGACATGCAAAAGGCTGCCTGAGGACTCAGGCTGTGGAGCTAGCATGAATAAAGAGCTTCTGGTCAGCACTCACTTGTTATTGTACCTTGTTAGTGTAGAGATGAGAAACATGTCACATGGGAGAACTGAGGCCAAATTCTAAATGGGGAGATAAATATTTTTTTATATTAATCCCCCGAAAAATGTTTCTTATTAATCTCTCTGTTTATTGTTCTCTCGATAATGAAACAGCATTCCGTCCCATGGATTTGAATTAAATCATTCTGAATCTGAGTGCTGGAATAAATAATTTACATGAACTGTCACACTATCAATCTGAAAGTAAACATAGCTCCAATCCCTCAGTGCAGAAATAACCTCGCTAGTGCAGCATCAACTTAGTTTGTTTGGATTTACTTTCAGATGCATCCATCCATCCATCCATCCATCCATATATTTGACCCGTTTATTCCTTTTCAGGTCATGGGGGTCACTAGTGCCCATGTCCAGCAATCACTGTACAAGAGGTTTGGGACACCCTTAGCCTGGTTTAAACCAGACCCTTGTCCTTCACTTCGCTTCGTACTAGGGTCTGGACTTTTCCCATTGAAAAACGTTTCTTGCTGGAGGCGTGGCCTCTGCTTAGGAACAAAACCATTGGATATTTTGAACAGGGAAAGCATTCTGCTCCCTCCCCTCAGAGCCACCCCCCGTGCTCTGGTGAACTTGACTGACAGCTGCTCCGCCTCTTGCAGCGTTTCTCTCGCTGCGCAAATTCTGTGTTTATATGTTATAAAACGTTTTAATACAATAAAATCAAACCATGGATCGCTGGTCCAGCTCACCAAAAGACCAGAAAATCTGCAGGGACTCGGTCAGCAACTAAAACCCGAGTTTAATTCTCGTGACAACCTGAGGCATTTCCGTGTTCATTTTACTCAGCAGGAGGGTGGAGGAGAAGGAGGTCGAGGGAGCGATTACTTGACTTTTGGGAGAAAAAAAACAAAAAACTCCAGATAAGGGATTAAGCAGGGGAAATTAATAAATTTGTGTCACATATAAAACAGTTCTGCATCGCTTTGCATCGCTTTGAATGATGCCGTGCTCTGGTGGACTGACAGCTGCTCCGCCTCTTGCAGCGTTTCTCTCGCTGCGCAAATTCTGTGTTTATGTTATAAAACGTTTTAATACAATAAAATCAAACCATGGATCGCTGGTCCAGCTCACCAAAACACCAGAAAATCTGATGGGACTCGGTCAGCAACTAAAACCCGAGTTTAATTCTCGTGACAACCTGAGGCATTTCCGTGTTCATTTTACTCAGCAGGAGGGTGGAGGAGAAGGAGGACGAGGGAGCGATTACTTAACTTTTGGGAAAAAACAAAACAAAAGAAAACTCCAGATAAGGGATTAAGAAGGGGAAATTAATAAATTTGTGTCACATATAAAACAATCCTGCATCGCTTTGCATCGCTTTGAATGAGAACATGCCGCTGCTCGCTGACTGAGCGCTGGCAGAGCCCTTTTATAGGGCTCTGCGCGCTGGGACTGGTGGGGGCGTGGGTTAGGGTCCAAAACTCCACCCCTTCTGTTCTCTGATTGGTCCGAACAAAAATCTACCGGAGAAATCCTTGTGGGTGGGTGCAGTCCCAGACTGTGCAGTGAAGGGAAATGAGAATTGAGCGGAGCTGTGCAGGAAGGCGAGGGCCAGGCTAGGACACCCTGGACAGGTCGTGAGTCTATCACAGGGACACATAGAGACAAACGAGACAAACCACCATTCAGTTCCTCACTCACACCTAGGGACAATTTAAAGCTACCAATTAGCCTAACATGCATGTTTTTGGTCTGTGGGAGGAAACTGGAATACCCAACGAAAACCCATGCATGCACAAAGAGAACATGCAAACTCCACCCAGAATGGCCCAGAATTTGAACCGGCGACCTTCTTGCTGAGAGGCAGCAGTTCTACCAACTGCGCCACCGTGCCGCCTAGTTTCAAACATGTGATTGCAAATATCCGTGTGCAAATATACACACTAAACCGAGCACAAACGATGCATGTAAGAACATGGTGTTTTATTCTTTTTCAAAAGAACACTTCAGCCTACAACCTACTTAGACACACCTCCATAACTCTTAATGATCTAGTAGGTTTCTTTAAAACCTGGTATAAAGCAGTGTGTGTATCGAGGCACCAACAGGGAGGAAATAGATGGTGAGGGCAAGGAGAGAGCACCAGCTGCTTGGAAAAGCTGCTGGGTTTAGAGGGCTTTCTGGAGCCTGTCACCAAAACTCTGTTTGAGTAACCTTTGAGGCAGGATACATGAAGGGTTAACACAAACACACACACACACACACACACACACACACACACACACAT
>JBBPBX010004662.1:21412-31926 GCA_038048925.1 Garcialebias charrua
ACACACACACACACACACACACACACACACACACATACACACACACACACACACACACACATTTTGTCACAGTGTGGTTAGCAGGACTTTTGTGGTGGTTTGCATTTTGTTTCAGTAATCATCACACACAAAGCTCAGATACACGTGCTTACAAACCTTGTGATTTCTTAGAAACAGAGGCATTCATTCTGCTTTTCCACACAGAGTCCAATCACATGCATGTGTGTATGTGTGTGTAAGAGTGATTTGTGTTTAAACAGATAGTATACAGCGAGGTTTATAATTAGATGAGAAAAAGTGAGCGACAAAGACTTATACAGAGAAGGTGACTTTACTATATATAAAATGGGACAATTAGCCTATTAAAAACTTTTTATAAGGTTTTACACACATGGAAACACCAACCAGAATTTTACTGGGGAAAGTATGTTCTTTGACATTTTACTTATACATTTTACTGTTATCAAATCCAATTCAAATCAAATTTACTGCATGGAAGATGGGGGAAAAATCATCACCCCCGTCCCCCCCTTTATAAAACCAGTCAAACACAGACACACAAACATACACCAGGTCATACCTGGTCACAATCTTGTCAGTGGGTGGATTGAAGGTTGGCTGGACTGCCCCTCATCATAGACTGAAAGGTGTGACCCCATCAAATACGGACAGGTAAAGGGGGAAGACTTTGGACTCAGCTGAGGTGTAACCTCATCAAACGTGGACAGACAGGGCAGACATGATAAATGTCAACATTGTAAATGTGTGTCAGTGGGTCTGTGCATGCACATCATCACATTCCATTAAGTCAATGTTGAGATCCCATCCCTTTGCCAAATAATGTGAGAACTGAATTTGCCCACCTCTCAGTCCAAGTGAGACCTGATCTAACTCGGTCTGATCTAACCTGATCTAAACGCCACACATCACCTGACTGAAGACACACTATTCGATTCTATCAAAGGAAAGCATGGATTGTCTCACTGTTAGGATCATTCATTCATTCATTCAACCTTTATTTAGACAGGTTAATCCCATTGAGCCTTGGACTCATTTACAAGAGAGACCTGATTTTAACCACCCGCTTCGGATGTTATCAACCATACGTAGCAGTCAGATTGCCCCTCCTGTACCTCCTAGGAGGTTTAAAGGTACGTTATCACCGTTACAATCGATGACAGCAGGCTCCGTCTTTAGCTACGTGGTTAGGTTTAGAGTAAAGGGTCTTGGGTTAGGTTTAGGGTCTTGGTTAGGTTTAGGCACAAGGGTAACTGGGTTAAGCCTCGGATATAGTCGCGCTTTGGTCCACAAGCTGGAGCGCACGTGCTGCGCGCGCACTGTGCATGCGTTTATAGTGTGGCACGGCAGCGCTTGGCAAAGTGCTGTTCTTTTACTGACCAGCAGGTGGCAGTACCCTCTAAAACCTGTGCATATGTTGCAAGAAAGGGTGTAGAAGAAGAAATCTACCGTAGAAGAAGAACTGTTTGACGTCACACAACAAAAACAAATAGCTTTCTGCTCGCGTGCTGAACTGTTGTCTTTATTTGCGGTTTTAATGCATGGAGTCAGCGGAGGAGAAAGCGATCACGTGAGTTTTGGCGAAAAAACAAAAGAAAAGTCCGACTCCAGATCAGGAATGAAGGAGAATTTAATACATTTTGTGTCACAAAACATTCCTCCATGCGTCGCGACGCCGTTTCCACGACCACAGCGGCGCAGACAGCTGCAGAATCTGGCGTGAAGAGGGTGAAGGCTGTCGGTGAGGTCCACACCCGACCTGTCAATCAATTCGGCGCGCGCGCTAGGCTTGCGGAGCTTCAAAATCTGGGAGGTGCACGACCACGCGCGAAACCAACGCGCTGGCCAAAGCGCGGGGGCGGGGACTTCGCGATTGCGTCACTTTGGCCGCGCGCCCTATGCGACGCGTCAACTATATCCGAGGCTTTAGGTTTAGGGTTGGTCCTCTGGGTCAGGTTTAAGGTTAGGTTTAGGAAAACGGTTACATAAGCTGAAAAAAAACAAAAACACAACACTTCCAGGTTTATGGAAACATGCTGCCTACTCACAGCGATTATAACATTGATAACATTCTTTTCAACATGCTAGGAGGTAGATTGGACAGTTTCGCCGCTACATATGGGGATGATAACAGTTGATAGCGCCCATTGTATGGACTGACAACATCCGAATCCGCTGTTTTAACAAAGAGTGATGACAACAGTGGACAACAAAGACAATAATAGACAATCATGAAGGATGTATACAAATTGATTTTTTTTTTAAAAGAGAAAAGAAAATGGTATTTAAAAGAAAATGTAAAAAACAAAACAAAACAAAAAACAGCTAGATTATAAGGCGGTGTAGAAAACTAAAAACAGGAACATGTCTGCATTGTTTTTTCCCAAGAACTTAGCAGATGTTTGAAGCCACTTAGAGAGGTCAAGGCCGAGAGCTTCAGATCTTTTTGCAAGACATTCCAGGAAACAGGAGCGGAGTAGGAGAAGGCCCCTTTGCCAAGTTCAGTCTGCACTGAGGGAACACTGCATGTAATAATGTCCTGAGAGTGCACGCTGTAGCTGCACTCATGCAGTGAGATGTAGGAGGAGATATATGAGGGCAGCAGACCAAGAAGTGATTTAAAGATGAAAATGTACCAGTGGGAGAGTCTGCGTGAGGTTAATGATGTCCAGTTAACCAGTGAATACAGGGTGCAGTGATGGGTATGGTAGTTACAATCAGTTTTGAATCTTAGCACACCGTGATAGGCAGCATCCAACATCTGCAGAGTGCTTGTCAGGGCATTCATGCAAATAACGTCACCAGAGTAATAATGTTAGGATCAATGGTGTGTTCTTATCCTGTATTAACATATCTTAAAGCTCCACTGACATGTTCTTTTAACTTTTCAAAAAATGGCACAACATATATAAATATTAAGATAGACCTCTGACCGTTTTTGCTAAAATAATGTTCAATGAATGAAATTTCCTCTCAAAATATTTTAAATTTAGCGCCGTTTTTTTAGACCGTAAATCCGGATTTTCCGGTCACGTGTCAGCAGAACCGATCTGACGTCACGTCCGATACTGAACTCTGCTCAAACCGTACATTGAATGGACAAAAATATAAACGCATCCGTCGAATTTAGCCAATTAAAACTACATTTTAGCGATTTGGCTTCAGTTTGGGGAAAAAAAAGTTATTTTGAGTGATGCACAACGAACGGAAAGGTTTATATTCTCCGTATTGCTTTTTTTTTTCAAGGGAGGTTTCACATTGAGCACCAGATGGCAGCAGAGCTATCGTGATAACTCTTACAGAAGCAACACGGAGAATATAAACCTTTCCGTTCGTTGTGCATCACTCAAAATAACTTTTTTTTCCCCAAACTGAAGCCAAATCGCTAAAATGTAGTTTTAATTGGCTAAATTCGACGGATGCGTTTATATTTTTGTCCATTCAATGTACGGTTTGAGCAGAGTTCAGTATCGGACGTGACGTCAGATCGGTTCTGCTGACACGTGACCGGAAAATCCGGATTTACGGTCTAAAAAAACGGCGCTAAATTTAAAATATTTTGAGAGGAAATTTCATTCATTGAACATTATTTTAGCAAAAACGGTCAGAGGTCTATCTTAATATTTATATATGTTGTGCCATTTTTTGAAAAGTTAAAAGAACATGTCAGTGGAGCTTTAAGTACGTTTTTTTCCGGCTGCTCCCTTCTTCAAGGGTTGCCACAGAGAGCAAACTTGCATGAAAGATTTGGCACTTGTTTTACGCCGGATGCCCTTCCTGACACAACCTGGGCTCGAACTGGCAACCTTAGGATTACAAGACCACAGCACTGCCCATCAAGCTACCTTCAATGAGGAAAAATATGTAAATGGTTAAAAAAAAGAACTTTTTATACATGAACTCAAGTGGTCAGATGATACAAAGAAGGGGGATGACTGACAGGTAAACAACTACAGGAGCTGCCCTGCAATACTTCTGCAAAATATTTTATCACAGCTTTATTATTACTTTCTTAACCTGAAAATCTTGCCAGATTTGACAGCTACTTCCATCACTCTTCTCTACAGCTTCTCATCTCCTGGTTTTCATATGTTCGCTGGGATAAATTAGATCCAGAATGTAATTATATACATGGTGTGCTTTGTCTAGCTAGGAAAGCATAGCATTTGTGTGTGTGTGTGCGCGCGTGTGAGTGAGTGCACACGTGCATGTGTACGTGTATGTGAGTGTGTGTGTGCCCATTATCTGCTGCTCGTGAGTCAGTAAGAAGCAGTGTTTTGTATTGAAAAGTGACTTTTAATTATGCCACTCTCAAACAGAACATGAGTGGGATATTCCATTGGGATTAGTTGCATCTCAATGAAGTCTTTTTTGTTAACAACACTCATGACACATGTGTACACTCTGACACAAATGAATGCCTGCCAAAAAGCCCCTTTCCAACACAACAATGCTCAATTTATTCAGACTGAGGTGCAAGCCAAGTGAATAATTCCACTACTAATAAAGACGGTGGAGACAGTGTGTGTACAGAATAGATGACAAGGGAGAAACTATAAAACAGCAACAAAGAGATGGAGTGAAGACTTCAGAGGAAAGGTAAACCCACAGAACTGTTCAAGTACAACAAAACAGCATTTACACCAATGGCAAGTTTAAACAACCAGTTTGTAACAATTTCCCAAAAATTTCTGTTGAAATATGCTGCAAAAAATGTTGAGTGTTTATTGAGTTTTATGAGTAGAAAAAGTCAAGTTAGACTTTAGGCTTTGATTAATAAGTGCTATTTAACAGGCGTTTTCGACTCTCCAGGGACAAAGTGTTGCACATTTCTTTTCTCAAAACAACTGTTAAAGGGTTTGTTCTGCAAGACCTTAAGTTCTGTTACCAAAGGTTTCCAGTCTGATCTGAGGAATGGAGAGCAGGTCAGTGTCAAAACACATGAGGTTCTGGGATCAGTTATAAAAGTGATGATGGTTTGAGAGTACCATAAGCAGCAGAAAGCTTAAAGAGTCTAAAAAAGCTAAGTCTGGTCCTTTGGAGCTTAAAGCACTTAAAGCTTAAAGAGAGTTATTATTGCATGTTTCTTATATAGCTAAGGTAAGGAGATCATTGATCATATTCAGGAGTAAACTTTAAAATATTTACAGCCCTAACATGGTGAAGACCCATGTCAAGTTGGTGGGTAGGCTGTGTATGTGCAGCAGATCATTTTCACCACAGCGGATGTTGTTATCCATAATCTCAGCTTGTTGTGTACTTGAGAATGTTGCAAAGAAACACCTTGGTTTGGGTGATAACTAAAGGAAGAGATAATGGTGATGACACATGAGCAAGGTTTGTACACCAGTAAGGCACAATAATTAAAAAAAATCTAGAATTTCTCATTTTTATTCTCTCTTTGAGCAACGTTTAACTACAAATGTAGTTGCTAATAAATAAATACCACTATTGAACTTGATCTACTTGGTGATGGTGGTTAGGCCTTTTGCATCACAGAAAGGAGGTCCCCATCTTTGTGCAGGCCTGTATAGGTTTGCATGTTTTCACTGTGCTTTTCCAAGGTACTCGGGCTTTAGAGCACTCTGGATCAGACACACAGTACTGAAAGTACACAACTTCTCATCTGTTGACAGCTGAGACATGCTCAGGCTTGATTAACCATGAACAGGATAAAGCAGTTATATGGAAAATATATTATAAAATTAAAGTGTTTTGAATTGGACCCTGTTTGAACAGTTTTTTTTTGTTGTAATTCTGCCTTCATTCATTGAAATATCCCATAAAGTATTTCATACCATTTGTTTCATTGGGTTTTATTCATCATAAATGTTTTATTTGTTTGCATATTCTAAGTGCTAAGAGCTACTAATTGTTGGGTAAAATGGTGAAAGTTTGTTAATTTGACATACAGTAGTAGATGATATTGCACCATGGAGTATGGGTTACGGTACTCCACAGTAAAGATACACAAACCATAAACACACTCCACTTCATCTGTGTCTGTGTCTAATGACGTGTGCAAGTAATTACTTTAAGTCCAATGTGTGCACCGTTTAAGTGTCTCTGCTCATGTATGTTTTCATCTGGGCTTTTGTCTATGTCTTTGCTGGCAATGAGTATGTTTAATGGTGTGTGTGAAAATAATCACTTAATCGTCGCTTCCTCTACTTGAGTGGTGTGTGTGAGGGAGCGAGAGAGAGCGAGAGGGGGGGGGGAAGATTCTCTGTATAAAAGTTTTAAAGTAAAATAAGCTGGAACATGCCAAGATAAGCGAGAAGGTCTGGAAATTTAAAGCAAAACAAGCAAAACAGTGACAATGATTGGTAAGCGGAGATGAAAAGTGGATGAAAAAAATGAACAGAAGACTAAACAGAGGAAACACTGAGGGGTAATATAGGTAGAAAGACGCACCCCTTCCTCTTTGTCTGTCTCGCTCTCTAATTCTCCACTATAACACTTCCTTCCAATCTTGCTCTCCAAACCACCGGCCTGTGAATTTATAGTTGGCCCAATGATTGCTTCTCAGGCCATGATGGCTGTAAATTGCTTTGCCATTTGGTAAATGTTGGCAGTTAGAAGGTATACAAGTAATTATTTCCGCTTGTGCTGATTGAGACATAATTCCAGGACGTGGTCCTGGAAAAATGACAGCATTTCGAAACAACTCTGTTTTAATTTCCTAGCATTCCTAATTAGAATCTGTATGAACATGGGGAGTTTTTTATGTAGTTCCCTCCATTGGGGCCAGAAATAATTAAACTGTCAAGGGGAAATAAATACGTATAAACAAGGCATAATTTTTACAGAGCACAGCACCTTGTCAGGCCATGACTTTTTGTGAAGAAAAAGAATGTGGGGAACAATACAGGGGCATGGAGGACACACACACATGCACCCCCCCCTCCCACACACACACAAAACAAACAAACAAAAAAACAAACGAAAAACCCAAGACATACAAAATATGTAGATTGATTTTTGATTTTTTACATACAATTTCTACCTCAACCTGAGGACCAACAATTATGTCCCTGCAAAGCGTTGATCATATTTTTGTTTGCAAGGCTAAGATGCACCTCATTTAAGGAAGCTGCATTATCAACACAAATTCTTTATGTAATAAGAAGTGAAATTTAAAAAATCTTCACTAAATCCTACCTTTGTGGCTTTGGTCATTTACCCATGCTGTTTGGCTAAGAAAATGTATCTTTATACTTACACCAACATTGATGATTTAATTTACAGGAATAAACAGTTGGGGGGCGTGGTGGCTCAGTTGGTAGAGCTGTTGCCTCTCAGTGCAAAGTTCGCCGGTTCAAATTCCAGCCTGGGTCCTCCCAGGGTGGAGTTTGCATGTTCTCTCTGTGCATGCGTGGACTTTGTCCAGGTACTCCGGTTTCCTCCCACAGACCAAACACATGCATGTTTGCCTGATTGGTAACTAAGTTGTTACTAGGTGTGAGAGAAAGAATGAATTATTTTGTCTCTATGTGTCCCTGTGATGGACTTGTGACCTGTCCAGAGTGTCTTCCACATCTCACACAATGATGGTTGGACATGGGCGCCAGTGAGCCCCACAACCCGAAAAGGAAGAAGCGGGTAAAGATAATGGATGGATAGATAGAATAAATTGTTGAAATTAAAATATTATGATTGGGACCAATTTTTTAGGCCTGGGTATTTATGATTGTATCTTGATGTCTTTTTATTTATTTTGTATCTGAGCACTCAAAGAAAATCTTTTTTTAATTCTTTTTTTTTCAAATCACACATTAAAGTGTGGCTGACATGATTTTTTTACTATGCATAAATTGCTAAAAATAAATATATATATATTATCATTTAAATATGTTCGTTTTTGCAAACAAAATGATAAATCAATTTAATTTTGCGTTAAAAGTGATTTTAAACTTTGCGCCGTGTTTATTCACGGGAAATCCGATTACACGCGAATGCAACATCTGTGACGTAAAATCGGGCAGAGGGCTATAGCGGACAATTTATAACCCAACGAATTTAGAAATCCAAGTTAAGATTTGAGCTATTTGTCTTCAGTTTGGGAAGCCGAAAATAGTTCGGGTGATGGAACAAGAAACAGCAGGATCTAATTTAGGTCTGCAGCCATATGAGACCTTACCTTCAGGTGGAGCGAGGGGGGGCTCCGAGGGGTGCAGCTTTGTTGCTTTCTTGATGAAGTATTTCATCTTTTGGGAAAGTGAAATGGCTCACTTGTTCACTGAAGATATTAGAACACCCAAATGCAACACAACGTAACAGCATTTTTCAAGTAAAAAAATAAACGCGATCTCCAGGCGAGCTCCAGACACACACAGACTGCCTCTGCCCGATTTTACGTCACAGATGTTGCATTCGCGTGTAATCGGATTTCCCGTGAATAAACACGGCGCGAAGTTTAAAATCACTTTTAAAGCAAAATTAAATTGATTTATCATTTTGTTTGCAAAAACGAACATATTTAAATGATAAAATATATATATTTTGAGCAATTTTATGCATAGTAAAAAAATCATGTCAATGACGCTTTAAGTTCCTAAAAGACGTTGATCTGTTCGCTGTTCCCTTCTGCAGGGGTTGCAACACTGAGTGAACTTGCATGAAAGAGTTAATTGTCAGGCTTCCTTTTTCATCCGTCAGCCAATATAAACTAATGCACTGATGTAAATTAATACACATCACTATATTGACAGTACAACCATCCTTCATCTGGTATGTGTATTTTACACATATATACAGTAATTATTGTTGTTACTGTGTATAAAAAGTGTTTTCAAGGTGTTTATTTTAGATAAAGTGTTACAAAGATTAGCAAATTAGAGTCATAATACATGTTATTTTTGACTGTTAAAAAAACAGTTTAATAGAACTTTATTGTAATTTTTGTTCTTTTGTAAGTTTAAGATAGACAGAATGATTGGTGCAGCGTCTGCAGTATTGCGGACTCTGTGCCGATTCGTTGTGGTGAAGAGAGCTGAGCTGTAAGGCAAAACTCTCTTGTTTACCGGTCGGTCTATGTTCCTACCCTCACCTATGGTCACGAGCTCTGGGTAGTGACCGAAAGAATGAGATTGCAGATACAGGCGGTTGAAAGAAGTTTCCTCCGCAGGGTAGCTGGACTCTCCCTTAGAGATAGGGTGAGAAGTTCGGGTATCCAGGAGAGATTCGGAGTAGAACCGCTGCTCCTCACCATTGAGAGGAGCCAGTTGAGGTGGTTCGGGCATCTGGTAAGGATGCCCCCTGGACGCCTCCCTAGGTAGGTGCTTCGGGCATATCTGACTGGGAGGAGGCCCCCGGGAAAACCCAGGACACTCTGGAGAGACTATGTCTCTCAGTTGTCCTGGGAACACCTTGGACTCCTCCCAGAATAGCTGGAAGAGGTGGTTGTGGAAAGAGATGTCTGGGCTTCCCTGCTCAAGCTGCTTCCCCCGCGACCCGACTTCAGAACAAGCGGAAGATAATAGATGGATGGATGTAATTCAAAATTGTACAGTAATGCAGTGCAAGATCACATTGAGCTGCAGGGTTGCCAGGGTCCATGCAATGAATGCAGGATTGTATGCATATGTGTACATATCCATGTATTGTAAAAGCATGGGTGCAAAAGGGTAACCATTTAGGATGGTGACAGTTTTGTGCCCTACTGGTACAAAATGACCACTGTGGTATAAAGTTCAAATCAAAGAATCTCTATTTTCACCAAGGGGCCAATTTTTTGTCTATTATTGTCGCTGTTGTCATCATTCTTTGTTGAAACCAGGTCTCTCTTGTAAACAAGTCCTCGAGGCTCAATGGGATTAACCTGCCTAAATAAAGGTTGAATGGATTAATTGGTTTCACAGTAGGTAGGCACACAAAACATCCATACTAGACAAATGACAATGACTATAAAAAAATGATAATCACTAGGTATAAAGGAAGAGTACAATTTGGCGTAGGTATGAACTGACCAGCACCCATAAAAAACATCCATTCTAAATTGACCTTAAGTGTATACATGGTTGTACGTCTATGGGTATGTGTTAAACTGCCAACAAAGTTAAACATGTAAAGTTTTTTTTTTGTATAAATGTCTGCTTGACATCTGCACTTCTCTGTCATCTTCATGCCGAGATTTGGAATAAAAATGCTGAATGAGCCTTTTAAAGTAAGGACGAAGGAAATGTTTCATCAGTAATGGATTTCCACACATGAGTGGGTAGATAAACAAATGTGTATTTAATAGCATAAAAAGTCATTAGCATCATTCATAAATGCACACATTTAAGTACATTTGTGTACAACACTGACATTGAGTTTGCTTTATTTTACCTAACAAGGAGCCATACAGCCCTTAAAACGCTGTGCCGCTTTTAAATGCTTGAAGTTTCTGCAACTCATCTGTTGCCCTTCCTTGACCTGTAAACCTCCTTATTGTGACAGTACATCTCTCTCTCTCTCTCTCTCTCTCTCTCTCTCTCTCTCTCTCTCTCTCTCTC
>JBBPBX010004662.1:34841-45874 GCA_038048925.1 Garcialebias charrua
TCGTAAGTCAAAAATAACGTAAGTCGGATCACATACAGTTTTTTTTATTTTAAATAAATGTACAGTACTGTACAGTTACCAAGCACTTAGCCTATCCTAACACAGTTTTTAAAGATGAAGGAGTGAGTTGAATTGTCTCCCTTTCACATAAAGGGAGCTAGCTCCCTTTATGTGAATGGAGCCTGCTAGGGAGGAGGGAGACAATTCAACTCACTCCATCTTTAAAAACTGTGTTAGGATAGGCTAAGTGCTTGGTAACTGTACAGCACTGTACTGTACATTTATTTATTTATTTAAAAAAATGAAAGAATTATTTTATTTTTTTATGAGATACGTGACGCAAGTCCGAAACGTCGTAAGTCGAGGGCGTCGTAAGTCGAGGACTACCTTTATTGGGAAAAGCCTAATGCCAATAACCAATATATCGGCTGAATTTTTTTGAGCTTTGTCCACCCCCAAGAATCTAAGTAAACGTCTATTTTTAAACCGGCATGAATACTTGTAGTCTGGAAACAGTCGTACGTGCGTTCATATTTTCTATCGGCCATCACCATAAAGTTAAAGTGTGTTACATTTCTAAAGTTTTACAAGGTAACAGCTTATGCTAGGTTATGTAACCGTTAGCTTGCTAACTTGAGAGGCACGTAGCTAATGACAAGCAGGTTGGAGGATTTATGAGAATTTGTTATTGTTGATTTTTTTAAATTTTATTTTACAGATCAGTTCCAATAAACTTACCATGCCCTGTTCAGCAAAATATACTACACATTATTGCTCCCTGCTTAGGCTGGGTGCAGCATAGCCATGACTTGAAAGAAGTCTGCATGCGCCCTCTGCTGGACACATTGTATAATTACACCATCCGCAAGTAAGGACATGGCTCGTTCCCAGAAATTTACTGGTGAAAATTAGAAGTGGTTATATCGGCGCATAATGGGCCAATTATCACCGATACCAATATGTCCACAAATGCATATACTGTATAGGTCTAAACTGTCGGCCCTATGATATATCGGTCAGGCTTCAATTTTTACATTTAGCTCATGATTAGTTATTTCAGTTCAGTATTAGAATAAAAACCCTGAGGAGGGATCAAAACTTTAATAGCAACTAATTTTACACCACCTTTTAACCTAGCTGTTTTTTGCTACTTTTCCTTTTAATTATCCTCTTAATTACAATTTAATTTTCACTAGTTAAAAAAAAATTTGTACACATCCTTTATGATTGTCTATTGTTGGCTTTGTTGTCAACTGTTGTCATCATTCTTTGTTAAAATTCAGGTCTCTTGTAAATGAGTGCCGGAGGCTCAATGGGATTAACCTGCTACGTCAGATTACTGAACTTGGCCCTTTTAAATCGAAGCTTAAGACTTTTATATTCCAACAGGCTTTTAGTAATTAAATATGTGGTGACATTTCTGGTTTTATTTTTGCTATTATGTTGTGTTTTTCTTGATTTTTAACCTGTTGTCATTTTAAGTACTGTACTGTTTGCCTTGGACTACTCTGACTGACGAAGCCCTCTGGAGTGAGGGTGAAACGTTTCTACTAAAAAGAAACTGTCCAGATGAACTGATTGAGAATGAGCGGATTTGATACCTGGACTATTGAGAATGAACTTTCTTGTCTTGAACCACTTTGGACATGTCTGCCTGCCTGGGAGGAGTCGACGAGGGACAAGCCCCCAGAAACCATCTTGGCTACAGCAAACTGGTTGGTCCACTTAAGTTGTTTACTTGGTGGGGTAGCTTCAGTTTGCTTTGGACTACTCTGACTGACGAAGCCCTCTGGAGTGAGGGTGAAACGTTTCTACTAAAAAGAAACTGTCCAGATGAACTGATTGAGAACGAGCGGATTTGATACCTGGACTATTGAGAATGAACTTTCTTGTACTGTTTTTTGTTAAGCACTTTGGTCACCATCACCGTGGTTGTAAAGTGCTATAGAAATAAATAAATGAAATGTATAAATAAAGGTTGAAAGAACTCTGCTACAAACCATTTGCATTTATTGAACTGATCCATATCTGTGATTGTGTATTGGAAAAAAAATAAAAAGGTGCACACCATCAGGTTTGTATTACTTTATATAATCTTGCGTTTCTTTGTCAGTTCCTTTATAAAGAGGTTCTTTGTTTCTGCAGGAAGCATCTGCCCTGAACACTGTCTCTGTCTCAGGTGGTGTGGTGACAGCCAGCACAGACTTCTTGGGCTTCTCTTCAATAGACTTACTGGTCGTCACGTCACACAACCTGCACACTCGTTCCAAAAACACTGACAGCTTCTTCATGAGGAACA
The DNA here is from genome assembly GCA_038048925.1 of Garcialebias charrua. Taxonomy (NCBI): domain Eukaryota; kingdom Metazoa; phylum Chordata; class Actinopteri; order Cyprinodontiformes; family Rivulidae; genus Garcialebias; species Garcialebias charrua. Next base: position 37,141 of record JBBPBX010004662.1, read on the forward strand.
GGAGGCAAGAAGTGATTTTCATCACGCCTGAAAGCTGTTTCGATTTCTGCTGCAGGTCAGGACTGAAGGTCAAAGCACCATTTTATAGAAAAGCTACGCATTCTGCTTCATTTAACAGGCTAAAAACTCAGAGGGAACAGAAATATAAAAGATCAAACTAATGCACAACTGAGACCATAAGACATTCAATAATGTAAAACAAAAACTCAGTAAAAAGGGTAAGAGTCATATGATTGCCTGTATAAATACAGTATATCTGTTATCTGCATTAACCTTCCCCTTCCAATATCTGTATTGGCGATAGTTAAAATGTCCCCATCGTCCAGTAATTCTACATTAAAATGTAAACGGTTACGTCTCCTTTCAGAGTGAGCCTCACTGCTACAGAACTTTTAGTTTTCTCTCAAATTTACCAGAAAACAGAGCATGCACAGCCAAGCATCGATTCTTCAATTTCCCTTCAGTTTAAAATTTTATCTTTACAGCGAGTCCAACTTTTCATCTCCCCCACAAAAAAAAAACTCTGTAGAAACATTTTTATTTGCTGCTGCTGTTTGAGGCTTAATTTTCAGTCTGCTTCTGTCTGCCTCGTTAACTTGGCGGTCAGGGAGTAACATACACATGCGTGGTTACCATGGTGACCATAACGAGCCACTGGGAACTTTAATGTTTTTGATCTTGGTTCGTTTTACATTTCTTATAGATTTTTACAAAAGAATGTTGACATAATTCTTCGTTTAGATGATTACTTAAAGGGGACCACACATGCAAAATTCACTTTTTAATGTTTTTTTTTACTCAACTTTGGGTATGTACTTCATAAAAAAACAGTCCTAAGGCCAAAGAAATGCACCCAGTGGTTTATTTACTCTAAGTAGATTTATTTGTCTGTGATACAAACGGTTCGTTTCTCACTTCCTGCGGTTTGTGACGTCACAAACCGCAGCCAATCTGCCACAACCCACCCCAACCTGAGTCCAGCCCCTCACCTAGCAACCCCTGGTTAGGCTCAACCCACTTCTGTATTAAACACATGACTGTTGTTTTTCATGATTTCATCTCATCTTTTGTTTATATGTTCTTAATTTCATGTGTACAGCACTTTGTTGCAGCTGTGTTTTTTAAATGGCTTTATAAATAAAGTATAATTGTTATTTTTATGTTTTAGTTCAATTTTTAGTGTATTTGCGATCGCTCCCAACGTGCAGCCGGCAAAAATTAAACGAGCGGACCCCCGGCGTAGGGACCGGCGTTAACGGGACACTGCTTCTGGCGCGATGGAGCGGAGCTTCCACTGTACAGCCTCGGACCTTCTCCATACGGATTAATTTACGGGAGACACTTGGTGAACTTTGTGTGTGTCTTGACTGGAACAGCAATAACTCCCAAAATCGCCGCGTGCAACGAGCGGAGCTGGCGAACACCGGAAGAGGAACAAGCTAACATTAGCATCGGATTCGGGTGGTCTAATGCTAAAAGGAGCAGCAAATTGCGGCGCGCTCAGACGGGTTTCGGTAAGTTATCTTAAGCTAGCACTAACAGTAAGTCAAATGAGTAATAAAAAAAGAGCTAATTTTAAAACAACAACACATTACAGATACTGGCTGTTACAGAGGGCGTAAACAGATCGTTGAAGGGCGTGGACTTCAGAACTTGTATCAGAAACCGGTCGTTCAAAACGAAAGTTAAAAATGGCAGAATTAAAAAGGGTATAATTGATTATCTAAGAATTATTTTGTGTATTAAAATGAATAAATATTGTCAAGATAGCACACAGACATAACATAAAATTTTAAAGACCTATACAGTATGTGGTCTCCTTTAACTGACAGAGCAGGAACTTTACTGACGCTCTTCAAAACGTCTTCAAGACATTTAGAGTTAGGAAATCAGACACATTATCCGACAGCCAGAGATGGAGGTATTAGGTTTGCGTCGTTTGGTTTAGTGTTGCTGGATCCTTGTTATGTCAAAGGAAATATATTTCAACCAGTCCTGCTGACTGGTCCCACCGTTTCCCACGAGTGTTTTAATGGATTATGTTCCAGTGACGTGTGATGTTTAATAAATCTCCAAGACCACATACTGTAAATATCTGCTCTCCTCCTCCTCCTGGAATGAAGAGACAAAAGGATGACAGGAGAACAGGATGGGTTGGGCAGCGAGAAGAAAAGCTGCAACACTTTCGTTTAAAAAAGGGGAGGAGGCAGGAGGAGATGGAAAAGGGTTTTATTTTGTCAAACAAGCAATATAAATGTATATAAATAGCCCCGTTATATTCCTCTCTGTTCTCCCTAACCAGCGCTGTGAGGGGAAGAAGACGGAAGATAAAGGAGGCTTGTCGTCTGCGTTTGCTTTTTAATCAGTGAAATTTAGAGGAATGTGGGGGTGGGGGGAGAACACAGAAAACATTCTTTCAAAAGCGTGGCTTTTGAGATCAATGCATGGCTGCCTCTATTTATTTTAGACAAAAACAAATAAAAAAGAGTAGAATTGGATTGTTCTGCCTCTTAATTGGATTTACCGTATTTTTCAGACTATACGGCGCATTAAGCGAAACAGAACAGTCAGATAAGTCAAACTTTATTCAACTCATTCACAATAACCACATAAAATCAGTTTGAGGTCAGTACGCTCAACCAGAGTTCATACGTAAGGTGAACCTGATTATAAGGTTCATTGTCGATTTCTGAGAAAATTCAAGGATTTTAAGTGCGTCTTATAGTCCGAAAAATATGATAAATAAAAATGAGCCATAACAAATTAATCCAACGGATAAAAGTACCAACGATACCTCAGATTTATGAACATAGAAGAGCAGATCTTCAATAAATATGTCATTAGAGAGGGGTTCTGCATAGGGCTGGACGATATGGCCAAAATTTTTATCACGATATAGTTCTTAATTTCGGTAGATATCGATATAATTCGATATCGATATAAACAATATAAAAGCCTAAAAAAAAACTATAAACTATACAAATAAATTAATGTTCTCCTTGTATTTGTATTTAGCCTCCAAAAAGATGGAAATCACCATCAAATAAACATAAACTTCTCAACCCAATAATTCTCAGTCGGGTCATCTGGACACTTTCTTTTTTATAGAAACGTTTCACCCTCCATCCTCCATCCAATTTCTATAAAAAGAAACTGTCCAGATGACCCGACTGAAAATTATTGGATTTGGTACGTGGATTATTGAGCATGAACTTTCTTGCCATAAAATTCTCAACTGTGTCAATATTAATAGTTTTAACTTTAAACATCTTTAAAATTTACAGCATTGAAATTCATAGTTAATTAAATAAAACTTTTGGGTGTTGTTATTTATAAGAAGCTGACATAGAAATCTCATGGAAATTACTTAAGAATAAAAATAACAAAATCAATTGCATTACTGTATAAAGTAAAATAGTTTTTGAATGACAAAGTTTTGAATATATTGAATAATGTAATGATTGTTCCATATTTAATCTGTTGTATTGAAGTTTGGGGAAAAGCATGTAAAACTATTACAAACCCTGTTTTTTTGTTTTGTTTTTAAAGAGCTACAAGAATTATTAGTAGGAAGTGCTATGGTCACCCAACAAATATTTCATCAGTTTAAATTATTAAAATTTTATGATTTGGTTGAACATAGTATTTTACAAGTCATGTATAAAACTGAAAAAAAATTACCCCCCAAATATTCAATTAAAATTTGTTTAAAGTTATTAAACCCTGAAGGGAATGTAAATGTTTGTAAAACCTCCATTTAGGACTAGTTTGAAGGAGCTGAGTTGTAAATCAGGAAACAGGATTGTGTTGACTTGATATCTTCTAAAACTATTTATATGTTTTAAAATATGATTAAATCAAAGTTGTTGGGAAGGTGTGGTGCAGGTGAAGTGAAGGTTGTTGTTTGTTTGTAGTTATTTTGTATTTTTTAAACAAGGGGCAGATATTAAAACACTATTTTCGTCTTTCTGCACATTTTCATTCAGTGTTTTTTCTTCTTCTGATGAATTTGTTTTATTTTGAATTTAAAAAACATGCAGCGCTGCTGGGGCTGTTTGTTTACGTCGTAGTTTCAGGGAAACGTTGGCTCAAACTTTATTGTTCTTCATCTTCTGACTCTCATCATATTCTATCGAGTGGAAACTCTTCAGATTAAACAAGTTAGAATAGATGTTCCCACCGCTAGTTAGAACGACTTTGTCACGTTTTGCAAAATAAAGAAACCGAGTAGGACTCGCTGCAGATGAGACCTGCAGTTTAACAAAACCGAACTACGTCCACACCGACGAATTAGTCTTTCCTCTCATCAGTGATGTCGTCTCTTTCTCTTCGCTTGTGAAACTTTGTTCAGTCACATTCTGACGGTCATGAGCACTCGTTTGACTCGTTTTGAAGCGAAAACTTAACGCGCTTTGGAGACTAGCTTAGCTTTTAGCCTGCTACCGCTAACGCCTGCTGCTGGAGTGAGCGCTGCGTAACAACGACGTCACCACGCACGTTTTGTGTCACAGCTTTTTCTGTCCGGGCGGGTTGTTGAAGCAGCCGCTCCAACCCGAACAGAAACAGAAAAACGTTGTAAAATCCTATCGAAATATCGAAAATATGCTTAAACTTCATATCATCGTTATTGAATAAAAGTATATCGCGATATTTATCATTATTGAATTATCGTCCAGCACTAGTTCTGCAATAGTTTGACAAAAAACTTTTAATTCATTCATTCATTCAACCTTTATTTGTACAGATTAATCCCAATAAGGCTCGGGACTCATTTACAAGAGAGACAATAATATTTGTATCTTTTGCAAAAATATCTTGTGCAAAATAATTTAAGGGGTTTAATGATATGGATCAAAACATTCAAACTAGTTAAAGATTTTGATTAAGTATATTCACGTTGCTCTAAGAAGACCAATAAGCTGTAAAAATATGTGAATGACCGACCACCAAACAAGAAACTCCTACATGAGAACTCCACCCACTGAAGTGTCTGCCTCATCAAGCTAAGACAGCATCCGCAATGACGCATGGCGGTGGTAGCACCATGGTGTGGGGAGGTTTCAGTGTTTCTCCCACTCACCTGCTGAGCTTCATAAATTAAACCTAAATTAATAAATAAGGAATTGTATTTAAAAAAAAACAGTCGAGGAAAAAAGTTCAATTTGGTCAAATGTCTATTTTCCTAAAACAAGTGCAAAAAACTGAATGTTTGTGTGAACTCAGAAGCAGCTCAGATTAGATTACTACCAGTTACAACCTGTTTGTACCCAAACCTAAATTTATAAAGTCATGAAAATTCTTCAACGCCATCTTTGTCAGGATGCTGCTTTTTGTCTTTTTTATCTTTTTGATCCTGAAAATACCCTGATGCATGCTCAATAATCCAGGTAGAAAAATCTAAAAAAGCTAAGTCTGGTCCTCTGGACATTAAAAAAACAAAACAAAGCAAAAAAATTGTAGAAACGTTTCGTCTTTCGTCCGAAAGACTTCCTCAGTCTGAGCTGCTGTATTCAGCTCAGTCTTATAAATAGCACCCTCTCACAGTGGATCAACCAGTTGGCTGATGACAGCCGAAACCAGCTGCTCACATGATCAAGGAGGACCATCAGCCTAACGATGGATCGTTAGCACCCTGATGGTTGTTTGCTATTCACAGAGGGCTGAGTGATACTAGCAATAACAGCATTGTAAGAGGGGGACAGTTGAACCCGGAGGCCTCCACCTCTGTTTAATGATGGACGGTTTCTTTTCACAAAGATGGCCTCCTTTACTCCTCTCTCAAACCATCGTTCCTCTCTATCAAGGATGTGAACCTCGTCATCCCTGAACGAGTGACCGCTGGCGTGGAGATGAGTGTAGACCGCAGAGTCCTGACCTGATGATGTTGAAAATGATCCTGAAAATGTTTGCATTAGTTCACCCTTTTACTTTATGCACTTTAGTTTCCCCCTAAATGTCAAATATTCACTCTTTTTTTTCTCTTTGATCTGGAATCAGTTGTGAAATAAAACCATTTCATACCAGTAACTCGTGCAAAGAACTCAAGCCATTTTAGTCTCTCTCTACCAATAATGATGAGATTTGGAATAAAATACCAATGAAACTTAAAGCAATTATTTTACCCCCGACAGTAATTAGGAAATTAATATAAAATTCTTCTTCTCTCGAGCTGGACTGGGAAGCTCAGTCCTCACCTCCTTCTACAGGTGTGCAGTGGAGAGCATCCTGTGCTCCAGCATCAACATGTGGCATGGAGGCTGCACAGCTGCAGAAAGAAAAGCTTTGCAGAGAGTGGTGAAGGCTGCACAGAAGATGTTGGAGTCAGTCTCCCCACCATCACAGACATCTACACCTCCAGATACAGGAAGAGAGCCACCTGCATCATGAAGGACCACACTCACCCAGCACACACACTTTTTGCCCCACTCCCCTCAGGAAGGAGGTTAAGGAGCATTAAGTGTAGAAACAGTAGACTGAGGAACAGCTTCTACCCTGAGGCTGTTAGACTCATGAATATCTAATCAGGATCATCACTGTAATGCCACTTTAATTGGTGATCTGTGACATCTGTGCTGCTGATTGTTCGTGCTGTTACGCCAGGTTGTTTTACATTATTAGTGTTTAGCGTATATTAGATCTTTTAGCGTACTGTTTGGCATTTGTCTAGCATTTATCTTAGTTTATAGCTTTGATCCTTGTGTAACATTTATTTTTATGCTTTATATTTTGCCATTTTGGGGTGTAACTGGGACCCTGTGTATGTAATTCCGTTCCACCTCCACATGTGGTGGAAACAAAAAAGTTGACTTGAACTTGAAAAATTTGTTGCAGCCTCAGCCTGACTACTGTATATTTGCAAGAAAACTCATTTCCTGTGAAGTTTTTCTGCAAAACTCAACCGTTTCTCTGCAGTTACTGGGGCTGAAACATACCATGAAGTCCTTGACGCACCTTTGAAATAAACTCTAAAAATAACTTAAAACCAGATAAACAGGAGAAGTCAGACACTCCTGAACTAATTTGAGCAATTCACAGCCTGAGCTGGTTCAAAGTGAAACCAGAAGTCCATAATCAAAAGAGAAGTTCCCTCCGAGTGGGAGCTCGGACTCAGATCTGGCTCCCAGCGAGAAGGAGAACGTCCTGTGAACAGAATCTGCTGTACTGACCCCAAAACAAGGCGGAAAATATCTTCAGGAAGCCGGATGATTGGAGGCTCAACGAGCTGCACAAACCAGTTCTGAGACCTTTAGCTCACTTTCAGGACATTTAAGTGAAAAGTTGAAGCTAATTATAAACTGCTGACTGGGATGAGTGTACAGGACAGGAAGGATGCGAGCGTCGTCATCCTTTACAAACTGTGCCAAAAGAAAATCTCAGGAATTTAAAGGGGAGGCTTGGCACCGAAGCAGACAGGATCTTAGCAACACGACATGAGTCATCTGCACAGCTGTTTGTCTTTTCATACGAGACAAAAACTAAAAATAAAACGTCAGCGCCGACATCACCGAGCAGTTTAATAAGACGTTTTTCACAGATCACATGGACTTCTTGCACATTGCTCTGTGCCTCTCCCACACATTCATGCAAGGAGCAAAGACGTGAACAGATTATTCACCACAGCATTTACACAGAACGTGTATGCACGGCTGGTTCTCACCGAGAATGTTCGCAAAGAAAGTTAATACACAAACGACAACAAAAACCTCCAACTTCTGCTCTACTGTCGACTCTGAAGAAAGATTTTCCATCAGTGGGTGACAGAAGGCACAAATAGATCCTATCAGTCAAGTACCAACTGGAAACTGAAGGATGGAGACGGACAGGGAGGAGAAGAACGTGGCCTTCAGGACAGGATGTTTTGGACAAGGCCCTCCAGGAAGCATGTGTCTACAGAGATAAAATCCCAGAGTCTGGAACACGTGAATAAACCTGCGCTGTTATTTTCAGAAGATTTCCTGGAACAAAAGAACTAGAGAAATGGCATTTCTTTAAAAAATGCAGTGTGAATGATTATTGCTGAAAAACAGCTGAAATTAGCTAAAAAATGCTGAAATAGAAAATGTCTAAGTTAGCAGAAAGCAGAAGTAACACATATTTGCTGAATTATGTTTAAATAAGCATAAATGAGCACAAAAATTAGGAAATAGGCAAAAAAAAAGGGGGGGGGCTGAAATTAAGACAAGAAAGTTAATGCTCAGTAAAATTAGTTTTAAAAATGGCTGAAAAGTAGCTGAAAAGGCAGAAAGAAGCATAAACTACCAGAAGGATGTGGAAAGAGCTTAAATAAGCTAAAAAAATAAAATTAAAATAAAAAGGAAATTTAGCACAAAACAGCTAAAATGTAGGTGAAATAGAAGAAAAGGCTGGGGGGGGGGGCTGTAATGAGCATAACAAAACTGATATTAGCAGACAAAAGTCAATCAGGCTAAAAGTAGCAAATAACACCATGAAAAGCTTGAGTTTATCTGAACTGCTAAAAGTAGCTGAAAATGTGAAACAGCTGAAAAGGCAGAACAAACTTGAATTAGCAGACAAAATAAAGAACATGAAGAAAGAACATGTTTGCTGAAAGAAGCAGAAATGAGCACCAAAAAGTAGAAATTATCTGGAAAAAAACTGAATTTAACAACAACAACAACAACAACAACAACAACAACAACAACAACAACAACAACAACAACAACAACAACAAAGGCAGCTGAAAAGGTAAAATAAGCTTAAATTAGTGTAAGAA
>JBBPBX010004662.1:49971-75651 GCA_038048925.1 Garcialebias charrua
TGATCCATTCAGCCAAAAGTCTGGATTTTCCAGACATGAACCAAGCCATCATGTAAGGCAGGCAGCCTGACCAGGACCAGATTAGCTGCCGAAGTCTTCCTTTTTTGTTGATAGACCAGGAACCAGCCAAATCCAAAAAGCAGGAACCAGTTATCATAAATCCAATTAAATATGCGTCCTTAAGATCCACAGATGACAGCAGAGATAGACACGTCATCAAGTCTTCCAAGTCGATGAGATATCCAGCTGTGTGCATGCCAACAGGGCAAATCGGCTCGCCTACAGCCTGTCTTCTTTTTGAAGAAATGTTATCAGTTGTGTTGAGGGACCAACTGACCAAATTGAAGTCCATAGTTATGATTCGGAAGATTTTGAAGAAGAGAGGCTCTCAGACAGTTTCACAGACAAGACAAAGCAAAAGCAAAGCGGAGACCGAGAGGAGACGTCCCGCCCTTGAGAAGAGCAAGTGTTGAATGATATTAAACAACTATCCTGCAGGGTTAGACAACATCTGCCTGCTGTTGTAAAGAACACATTTTATGTTCTTATGTGCATTAGTGACTCAGTTCAGTGCTTCTCTTATCGCAGCTGTCAAATGAAAACGGTGTGCATGTCCACAACTTTCACATGGTTCCTGCAATGTAGCAACCAGGAACTAGGGCTTTAACAGACTACAGTACACGAGTAATCGACACATCGATTACTTGGACCTCTATCGAGTTTTTTAAGTCGAGTATCGGTATTCGTAGTGACAGCATCACGTCGCAGTTACAGAACAGAAAATGAATCAACTTCCTGTTTGGAGCGTGTTGCAAACCGGTGTTACACCATATTCTGTGACCACCGTATATTGTGACTGTAGGGGGCGGTGTTGCATGAACTGTTGCAGGTCACAGAATGTGGTGTAACACCGGGTCCAATGACCGAACCAGAACCAACTTCCTCTGACCTTGTTTCACAAATCAAAGGCAAAAAATATTAATCTCTAAACCTATAAAAACCTAGTAACATATTAATATCTAAAACTAAACCTAATGCGCAGCACTACAGGCGGTGGTGCGGGGTGGTCAACCGTCCCACTGTTTTTAGTTTTGTTTTTGACGCCGCACATTTTTTTCACTTTTGCAGCTTAATAATAATAACTAACAGTTTTGGGTTTCCTGTTACTTATTTGCTGTAAGATAAATGATAGGAGCCTAATATATGCTCCCAATGTTTTGTTGGTCTTTTTTTGTAAATAATTACTCTTTTTTTTTGCAGTTATAATTAGTTAATTATTTTTTGCATCTTGAGATCCTATGACATCATCAACTACTCAAGCTCTACTCGAGTATTATTATGTTAATGTCGAGTTGTAAAATTATGTACTCGTTCAACCCCTACCTAGCCTGGCCCTCGCCTTCCTGCACAGCTCCGCTCAATTCTCATTTCCCTTCACTGCACAGTCTGGGATTCCTCCCATAGACAACGATTTCTCCGGCCGATTTTTGACCGGACCAATCAGAGAGCAGAAGGCGGAGTTTTGAACGACGTCGACTGACGTCGTCATTCAAAATGGCTGCCGCCACGAAGGAATTTTCAATAAAACAAGGTAAAAAACTATTATTTCTCTGCTGAGAAAAAATATATTTCATAGCTGACGTTATATCAGAAGTGTTCCTGAGCAATCAGAGAGCAGAAGGCGGAGTTTTGAACGATGTCGACTGACGTCGTCATTCAAAATGGCTGCCGCCACGAACGAATTTTCATCAAAACAAGGTAAAAAACTATTATTTCTCTGCTGAGAAAAAATATATTTCATAGCTGACGTTATATCAGAAGTGTTCCTGAGCTTAACAGTTCCTAAATCAATTCACGAAATGGTCAAATCTGCTGGATATTAAATAGTTTCGGTTTGATATTTTCCAAACAGCCTCGGGTGCGCTACGAAAATAAATGATAAAAAATCGAATTTTATCTCAAATGTTTCATCTAGGCCAACAGTCAGTAAATTAAAGACATATAATTACACACTGGTGGCAGAAAAAATATCCACCGAGTGGTTTCTGAGCAATTTATCTGATAGCCTGGACCTCGCCAGGCTAAACTAACAAAACTCTGCCTCCTGTTCTCTGATTGGTCCATTCAAAAATCTCCAGGAGAAATCGTTTTCTATGGCAGAGATGCCAGACCCTAGTCCAAAGCGAAGTGAAGGACAAGGGTCTGGTTTAAACCAGGCTAACCCCTACCAGGAACAGACTTTAAAGCTTACAAAAGTCTAGGATTAGAGTTTCACTGGTGTGTAAAAACAATAAACAGAAAACAGTTTGTCAAGATTGCAATAAAACACAAGCCACATTTATTAATCTTCAGTATTCAAACAGTCTAAAATACCTCAGCGAAGAGTTCTTGCATGTATTTTTAGAATCACCTGTGAGGTTAGTGTCTGTCTTCACGCTTGCTTCTGAAACTTGTACTGTAGATAGATTAGGTATCAAAGTAAAGTCGAGTGGAGCTAAGAGTTTATATGAAGCCTTTAATTTACCGTGGCATCTCATCAAAAGTTAACTGTGCTTAAAGTTGGCTTTCACAACCCCGGGGCTCCATCAGCTACGACTGCTTGGTTCTGTGTCCAACAGGCGCAGATGTTCTCAGCTTTGAAACATCCTCGACTGCCGAGAGTAAGAAGGATGAGGATGAGAATAAACGGGAGGGCTGCGAAAAGAAGAGACAAGAAAAAGTTGGACAGAAACAGAAAAAGGATAAAATGACTGAGCAAGAGCTGGTGAGAGAAAAAAAACTGAAATGGCCCACTTTAAAGTGCAAACTCATAGAGGCTTAATATAGCGGTGGCTCACTTGAGCTGCAGTGAAGCGTGCAGCCCCAGAACAAACTCTTTCAGCGAGCTTCAAAGGCAAACAATGGAAGAAGAACGAAAATAGCTTTCCTAAATTTAGAACCAAAAAGATGAGTTGGAAAAAAAAACTGATAGTTTTAGAAGAAACTTTCTTTATTTTACAATTCACTTCAATTCAAAAATACTTTATTAATCAAAAAGGGAAATTAACTGTCGTTGTAGCACATCCTGGTTTCATTTGAGTTATAGATGCTGATGGATGTGGGCAGCAAGGATCTCTTGTAGCAGCACATCGGAAGAAACTGGCTGCAGATGCCGATCCGTCCACCCAGACCCAGCAGACCTCTCAGTCCTCTTGGGCAGCAGGAACTCTTCTCCCAGAGATGGCCATTCCTCCCAGCAGCCTGCTTAGCCCCTCATCGCCACAACAAAACTGCAGGTGTTGTTCAGTCCTCCCACTGTCATGAGTCTTGTTTCCGGTCACCTCCAAGATCTCGGTGGTCAGGCACTCAAGCACTGCCTCCCAGGTAGATGGGAATGCATCCACAGCACCTCCTTTTCAACTCATCTGAGATTTGGGGCTGTAGTTGAGATATTATTTGAGCATTGGAGATATCCATCAACTGCTCCCAGTTGTAGAAAACCACCTTGTTGTTATGGTTACACAAAACAAAAGTCCAACAGTTAAAAAAAGAAAAAAAAGGTTTCAGTAAAAACCCTTCCAGCTGCAAAGCATCCAAAACCAGAGGAAACAAACCAAATGTCACATTACCAAGCCAAACCATGGTGCTGGCTGCCCCCGCCATGTCACCAAGACATTTGAACATTTTGGAGACTGTTTCAACATCTCATTTCCTTCTCGTGCATCTCAAGCTGCACCGTGGCAGTTTCTGCAGCAAACTGCTGAGTGAACATTAGCCGTCTTTGTTTCCTTCAGGTCATCGGGGTCAAAGCTGCATCCAGGTTGATGTCAAAGCAGCACAACACGCCGTCAAGCGTTTCCTCTTCCAGCACCCTTTAGGTGGAGAACAGTTACGTGTTGAACGTTTCACTCCAGTCAGTCTTAAAATGAAGAAAATATTTCCAGGCAAATGAATTTGTTTGAATCACTTTCTATAAAAAAAATACACAAATCTCCAGCATGATGTGAAAAAAAAAAAGGTGAAGTCTATCCAGGACATATTTTTTAAAGAATCTATTTTTGCAGCACTGCCAAATGTGTGACATAACGACAGATTCCACCTGACTCGGACTCGTCTATCTGTGCCACACAAACTGCAGCTTCAATCAGTCAGCAGAACGCAGAGCTTCACGGTCATCAGGGAATGGACCTGACACGCCGCCAAGTTTCTGCACTTGGCACAACACGGTGCCAAATAAGATGAAAAAAAACAACAACAACACAAAGGTCCTCGTTTGAGGGGAAGCCGAAGTGATGCGCACAAACTGAAGCAATTCACAAGGGTGAAATAGGAAAAAGATGACGAGAGGATTCAGCTAAATTTGTCTCCGTGGGTTTAATTTCCCTGCTGCTAGCATCCCTCTCACAAGTTGATGGAGCAACAGAACGCAGCAGATTTTGTTCTGCCCTCTTTAGTGATGCAAGGAAGGAGTCCTGCTGTCAGCTAATTTAATGTTGCATTAAATTGCAGAGTGAACGTCCCAGTGTTCTGCTGCTGCAGTGCCTTTGAATAGAAAGACAACCCAAGTTAATGGTGTTAATGTTTATGAAGCGTTCACTATGTTGTCATCCATTTTTCTTCTGTATGTTTTTTGGCATGTTTCTCGTCCCGCAGTTTTTAGGCTATTTCAACAAATCAATATCAAAACCAATAATTCTCAGTCAGGTATAACAAAGAAACTGTCCAGATGACCCGACTGAAAATTATTGGATTCGATACCTGGATGATTGAGCATGAACTTTGTTGTCATATATCAAAATGTTCAGCTCTTTCAGGACAATCCTGCTGTGATTTGTATTGGTGCAACTTTAGCTTTTTGAAATATTTAGTATTTTCTGCCATTTTTTTTCCCTCATAGAAAATGAATCAAACTCATTTTACATCCTTCAAATCTTTAGATCTGTTTACAACCTTTTACTGCTCCTTTCACATTTTGTTCCCGTTCAGCTGCTTTCGGCTACATTCAGCTGTTTTTTTCTTCAGCTGTTTTGTGCTCCTTTCTGATTCTTTCTGCCAACTACATTTTTGTGCTTCTTATAACTTCTTTCCGCTCCTTTCAGCTTATTTCTACAAGTCTCAGGTTTTTCTACTATTTCAGCTACTAGATAGCTGTTTTATGCTAATTGGAACTTTTTAAGCTAATTCCATATTTTTTTGTACTCGTTTAAACTTTTTTCAGCCTAATTCAGGAAAAACGTGCTCTCTACACTTCTTTCTTACTAGTTCAGCTGTCTGCATTTTAAGCAAATTTTCAGCAGTTTTTATGTTGCTAATTTCTGCTTCTTTCAGCCTAACTGGGCAAATGTGTTCTTTCTGCTTTCTTGTGCTAATTTAAACTTGTTCTACATTTTCAGCTTCCTTTTTAAGAACATTTTTAGATAATTTCAGCTATTCTCAGATATGGTCAAGTTTTTCTTGGTAATTCCTGTAACTTTCAGCCTACTGTATTTTTCGCAGTATAAGTTGCACCTTTTTGCATAAATTTGCAAGTCCTGCAACTTATCCACCGAAGCGACTAATGTACATTTTTCCCCTCGTATTTATAACCCAATTTTTGGCTGAGATCTGATGATTTCATTCATTCTGACATGAAAAATATTAAACATCATCATTTGCGGCCGCTAGAGGGCCCTCAAGCATTATGGCAAGCCAAGTGTCTCATTAATAGGTAAAAATGGCTATTAATGTGACCCTTGGCTTGCCATACCAAGCCACCTTCATCTCGCTCCGGACCTCCTGGAGCAAATGTTAAATCAGACCAAATGTTAAATCAGCTGCATTTCACCACACTGCCCAGGCAAAATGCAGCTGATTTCACTATTGAAGTGCACTTATTAAGTAAAAGTTCAACTGAGACACACCTTTACTATAATGTCGAGCAAACAAGTAATTGTTTTTAAGTGTTAATCTTGTTAAATTCTTGTTAAAGTCCTCCCGTGCATGCTCCCATGGCCACCATTTTGGCAGCTGATCAATTTTTGGCACAACACCGGCCCAGGTTTCCGGATGGTCAGCGGTGACGCATAATAAATGGGACTTAAACCGCGAAGCAACTTATTTATGTTTTTTCCACTTTATTAGACATTTTTGGACCGATACGACTTATACAGCCGAAAATACAGTAATTGACTTCTTTCTGCTAATTTCTGCTTGTTATGCTATGCTACTTTAAGCTTTTTTTGCCATTTCAGCTACTATTTAGCCGTTATACGCTAATTTTAGCTTTTGCAGTTAATTCCACATTTTTTCGATCATTTCAGCTCTTTCCACTTCCTTTTTGTAGCTTAAAGCTCCTTTCTGCCTTTTTTGTTAATTTTAGCCTTTTAGCTGATTTCCTAATTTTTGTGCTCATTTCTGCTTATTTAAACACGAGTCAGCAAATATGTGTTGAGTTCATGGTTTATATAAAAGGAAAAAGATGGAGTTTGAACTGGGAAAAAGTACTTTACAATGTGAGGTGAAATGTTTCTATTCAACACTTTGATGCCTTCCTATACATCCCATGTCATGTAGGTTTAGGGGGCTACACTTTTTCCTTTTCACTGGAGTCATTGAACACCAAATATTGAAAATATCAAAAGATGAGGAACAAAAACAAGTGATGCTGTCCTAAGGTACAAGATGAAATCAAAGTATTTTCCACAGACACCCCAATATGAACATGTTTTATTGCATGACAATATATTTCTGTTAATGTCTGCAAAAAATACCGTTTTAGAAGTTTTAAAAAATCATAATTAAACCTGTTATGGTCTATATTGACCAAGCTGAGTGTTCAAGAATGCATGCCCTTTAAGATATGTAGCCGGTCCTGCGCTGGAGAAAAATCCCCATTTGCATTAGGACATCATGGAGTTGCTGAAAATTAAAAGAAACATTCAATGGTCTATAGAAGAAGGCTTCCTGTTGCAGAGAAGGAGCAATAACAGATCTGATGAGGCGGCAACCAGCTAACTGGGTGAGGATCCACAGAAAGAGCAACTCTAATAATAAAACTTATTTAATTGCTGGAGCACAAATTAAACTTGTTCATCTAAACTCAACCGTTTAACTGCAAGAACTTTTTGTAGAATTATTGTCCAACTCAACCGATTTAATTCAACTGATTCAGACACAAAATAAACTGAATCAACCGTCTTTGTGTGAAAAGTTAAAGAGAATGCTTTCTGAACTAGTGTGCTACCCGAACAAAGAGTCCAAACCAGACCGTGCAGTCTTTTCATTATCGGGGTTTTAATCTACATAAACTGACAAACAGATCGATGTAAGCGGAGCCAGCACAGCATTCAGACCAGAGGCAGATCCAGTTTAATAGCAATGAGTAAACCCTTTAAAGTTTGGTCAAAAGACTCATCCAGGTAACTCGTATCCTGCAAAGAGCAGCCATTTCTGATAGACTTTTAAGTTGTTAGTAATAAGAACTAAAAATATTTGTGTCCTCTTGTGTTTCTGCTCATCTCCCAGCCTTTATTTCCAGGCAGCAGCACTTTACTGCTGTAAATCAAAAGATGTGTGTGTGTGCCCAGCCAAGAGGAGGATTACACAACACTGCTCTCATGTCATTTGCTTCATCTTCTGTCACCTTAATCCCATTCCTGCTGAACAGGACAGGAAAGATGAGGCGCCATAGCAGCGCCTGATTAATTTGAACAAGGTGTAATCTGTTTTCAGCGACTCCAGTAAACATGTTCATTCTACTGGAGCTGTTTCCAGGGTTGGATCCAGTTTTCTGAATGGGTGCACAGGCTGTCGGAGTGGGGCAGGACAACTCAAGGAGAAAGAGATGGAAAAAATAAAAATACTTCAGCCAAAGGGGTAAACACTGCTGCGACTGGGCGTGACAGCCAGATTCTAACTCTTGTGTGCGAGCAAATGCGTCGTCATAAAACCCCATGAAAGAAAGCCTTGTTCCATCCCTGCCTCCCTCATAATCAAATAAGAGAAAATTATTATTAATAATCAAACAAACGATGGCTGTACCAGCCGACGTCAAGGGCTTTACACAAATCAATTCAATTCAGTTTATTTATATAGCACCAAGTCACAACAGAAGTCGTCTCAGGGCACTGAACAGGAATATTCGTATAAAAAATAAATAATTCAACATTATTTATTTGAGGAGCAGATTAACTCCATCGCAGAACTCTCATCTTGAGCAAGCATGAAGGAGACGGAGGAAAGAAAAACTCCCTCATGAAGAAGAAACCTTTAGCAGAACCAGGCTCAGGACAAGTGGCCATCTGCTTCGACCGGCTGAGTTTGAGGGGAAAAGATACACAATGGCAGGACAAGAATCACGTTAAGATAGAAATAATATCAAATGAAAAGTATTCAATTTTTAAGAAATAATTTAAATAAACTAGGTCAATTTGTCCTCCAGTAGTCTAAGCTTAAGGCAGCAAAACAAGCCAACCCTAACTATAGGATTTATCAAAAAAGAGAGTCTTAAAACTGGTACTTGGGTATGTCTTAACTTCTTTTTTTTTTAATAAAAGAGCCAACCATCACAGCAGGCATCTATAAAATAAATATTTCATTCCTGAAACATCTAAAAAACATCAATGCAACATCGTCTTTTGATAATTTGATTGTTCTTAGCCTGGGGGCCGTTCAGTTCAGAAATTTTGACATCACAAAACCAAACAGAAACAATCAAACATAGAAAATGAAGACAAAACCATGAAAGCTACCAAATGTTTTGGTGCAGCTCATATTGCATCTAACAGAGACATGTCATGTCATGATCTCCTATACTTCCTATTGTAAATAAAGAATAACACGAGTTGGAAATTGTACAAAGGCCTGCACAATATATCAAACATTTATCATCACAATATGAGTGAGTGCAAAAACAAACCTCAAGACGTGTTGGACTGCGATGAATCAGACCATGACAAGCACCACTTATTTATGTCCTGCACACTAACAAAATATTTGGTCACTCTGACAAACTTTCGCTGGCACTGATGCCCATACCGTTGGAATCAGCCTCCCCACCATCACAGACATCTACACCTCCAGATACAGGAAGAGGGCCACCTGCATCATGAAGGACCCCACTCACCCAGCACACACACTTTTTGCCCTGCTCCCCTCAGGCAGGAGGTTAAGGAGCATTAAGTGTAGAACCACTAGACTGAGGAACAGCTTCTACCCTGAAACTGTTAAGACTCATGAATCCCTTATCAGGATCATCACTGTGGGGAAAAAAAATCACTGTAATGCCACTCAATTGTCGATATGTGCTGCTGACTATCCATGCTGCTGATTCATTTCATGCTAATGTATTCATCCATACTCATCTGCTCACACAGACTCATGTTTGTGCTGCTGTTGTTCGGTGTATTACTGTTTTTGCACCATTAAGTGTTTAGCATATTCTTAGTTCAGCGTATTTCTTAGATCTTATTACTGCTTTTCTTTTACAATTTATACAGTTGTTGGATGTAACTGGGACCCTGAGTACATAATTTTGTTCCACCACATGTACCACATGCAATGCAAATGACAATAAAGAAACCTTGACCTTGATACTTGGTTTATTTGAGGAAAAAACGTACATTTTTAAAACCAAAATGGACTCATATTCTGCAGTTGGACATTCGGCTTCACAACTGGGGAGTTTTAGAATGTTCTAGAATTGCGCTGCTCAAGGTGGCTGCATGTTGGAACAGCTCTGTTACTTTCATTCTGGGATGTTGCTTTTGAAAACTTTAATTCCTCTTTTTCTGGATGTAAATCACTTTTTTTTTGGATGATTATTTCCTCAGATGCTGTGCAGCTGGAATGATTTTTACTGAAACGTTTTTGCTTTTGGACATTAGTTATGATGCACAACCATGACAACAAGATGGTTTTTACAATTGAAGCAGCTGACTAACATCTCAAAAACTTAAATGATACCTCAGCTACAGCCGCACATGAGTTAAAAAGGAGGTACCATGGATGCATCCCTGTCTACATGGCAGAGGTGCTTGAGTACCTGACTGCCGAGATCCTGGAGGTTGTAGGAAACGCGTCTCTTGACTACAAGAAGACCAGGATCATCCTGACACCTGCAGCTGGCTGTTGGCAATGACAAGAAACTAGGCATGTAACGGTACAAGTGGGTGTACCGAACCGTTTTGGTACACCACGTTCGGTTCGGTCCACCTGTGTACCGTTTCGTTTTTTTTTTCACTCATTAAACGTTATTAACAGGGGAATATATGCACCGCAGAACAAAATTTCCTGGGCGCGTTTCAGCACGGAGCTATTATCGCGCACGACGCGCAGCACGCGCAGCTTTTAGCCGTTAGCATCTCGTGCGGTCTCCTGTTTGTGAACGTTCTAGCTTTCTTGTTAAAAGACGAGCGCACATTCAAAGCTGTGTGGACTTTGTTTCATGAAGACTGACTCTGCAGCAACACGTCTAACGTGAACGCGCTTGAAACTACGTCATCCGAACGTGAACGAAGAAACAGCAGCTGTATTAAAACTACTTCATCAGGTAATCGGAGCGGTCCAGAGCAATAACACAAACTGGATGAGTTTTTAAATCTCTGAATCTAAGTCTGAACGTTGTTATATGCGCAGGCTTTAAAGTTACTGAGCGTCGCTATTAAGGCTGCACGATTAATCGCATTTGCGATTATCTCGCGATATGTTAAAACGCGATTCACTAATCGCACGGGCTGCGATTTGACTGGTCACGCTTCTCTGCATCACACCGGTCTGGCGCGCGCAGCTCTGAGCGAAGCAAAACAGAGAGAGAGCAGGGAGGAGGAGACCGTGCGTTCCAACACTGTTGCTTCAGGCTTGACTGAAGTCATAAAAGTTATAAATTCAGGTAAGTTAGCTCATTTAAACGTGTATCTGAGAGCGCAAGCTGGTCACGTGACTTGGTAGTGAGCCGGTTTGGCCGCGCGCAGCTATGAGGAGCAAAACAGAGAGAGAGCAGGGATGGAGCAGACCGTGCGCTCCAATACTCTTGCTCCAGGCTCGACTGAAGTCATAAAAGTTATAAATTCAGGTAAGTTAGCTCATTTAAACGTGTATCTGAGCTTAGACGCTGAGACACAGAGACTGCGGGAGATAAACAAAGCGCGAGCTGGTCATGTGACCGGGTCTGTTTTGCAAGCTTCTGCGTGAAAAAGCGCATTAATTATCTGATTTAAAAAAAACAGTTGTGTCGTTAGTGATATGAATTAATACAGAACCAGTAAAAATAATTGCATTTTAAATCGCAATCGCAATTTATAGAAAAAAAATCGCAATTAGATTATTTTCCAAAATCGTTCAGCCCTAGTCGCTATGAGACATTCATCATGTCCAACACTTCAAAAAGTTCAGCTCTTTATGAAAAAACTAACTGATATTGTCAACAAGCCCTGGAGCTCATTAAAGCCCTGATGATGATGAAGAGTGTGAGATTCAACCGTTCAAGAGGTATTGTTCTTTTATTATTATTATCTAAATAATATTTTTTTTATTTAAAATCATAATCTTATTAACTTTTTTTTTTTACCTCTTTGTTTTATTTCCAGTCTGGGACAGAGGTAGCTGCTCTCTCTTCCACTTCAGGGAAATCCACCTGCAGCTAAGAAGTGTGTG
Organism: Garcialebias charrua; assembly: GCA_038048925.1. NCBI lineage: Eukaryota > Metazoa > Chordata > Actinopteri > Cyprinodontiformes > Rivulidae > Garcialebias > Garcialebias charrua. The sequence goes on from JBBPBX010004662.1 coordinate 61,582, forward strand.
ATGACTGAACTGAACTCTGTACTTTTCCATGACCTGTCCCACCTGGGAGCAGTTCCAAGAAGAGGTTGTGAGTACAGTAATGAGGACAAATACTGCCACACTGCTGCTACTGGACAAAAACTTGATTAGTAAACAGTCTGTTGCTGCTTATTGTTCTGGTTCTGACTGTTATTGTATTTATTAAGATTTTTATTATTGTTAATATAGTTTATTTATTGTAGAGTGCTGTTTATTTAAAATATCATCCAAATGGGTCACTTTTATTTATTACTACAATACAATACAAACGTATTTTTGGCATATTTTCAAAATAAACATTTTGTAAGTCTTTATTTTGTCTTTTTTTTTGTACCGAAAATTAACCGAACCGAACCCTCCTTGTAATTGAACCGAACCGAAATGTGATTTTAGCGTACCGTTACACACCCCTACGAGAAACTCAACAAGTTGCTGAGAGTAGAGACCATCGCTCAGGGAGGAACTCTGCCCAAGATTCAGGTGGTCCTGCTGCCCAAGAAGACCGAGAAGATGGTGTAGTGGCAGGGCTTCCGACTTGGGACCCGAAGGACGCGGGTTCGCGCCCCGGCCACTACACACCTTGGGGTGTCTATGAGTGCACACCTAATTTTCCAGCTCCCCGGGCGCTTTCTGGCTGCTCACTGCACCACCTGGTGGTGGTTGGGTTAAATGCAGAGACAAATTTCGTCTGTGTATGGGAAACATACACAGATGACAGAAAAGGACATTATTATTATTATTATTAAATCCACCAAGTCCAAGTAGACAGATCAACATCTGTAACCATTCCTCAGATCTGCTCTACGACGCACCGCTACAAGATGTCCTTCCTGCCCACAGCCATCAGCATCTATGTCAACTCTAATAAAACCAGGATGATGAGCTACAACAACATTTAATTTCCCTTTGGAATTAATAAAGTTTTTTTATTTGTTTTTTTATTATCAATTAAAACAGGAAAGTTGAAGTTCCAATCTTTAAACTACAAATACATGAGATGCTCTGTTTATGCAGCTAAATTCACATGCTAATGAATCTCACTCCCCTCCCAGTGGAGAGTCATTAGGCTTTGTTAGATGGACTCACAAGAGATGCTTTGGTCACACACACATGAATGTAATTAGAGTAAAAACGACTGAATGCTACATTTCAGGTTATAAAAAGCTGAAATCCGAGACCACCTCCTCCGTTAAAAACATTTGTTCTCATTTAAAGTAAATGCCTTCCCAGAACTACTCTACAGTGGGAGGGGAGTGAGATCAATCTGAATATGAATTTAGCTGCAGAAAAAGGCATCTCGTTGAGTTTAAAGCTTGGAACTCCAACTCCTGTTTTAATAGAGAAAGGTCCCTGGATGGGAAGCAGAACGTCTTCAAGTTCAGAAACAAAGTCCAGTTGTTGGTTTTTATTTTATTTTTTTAGAGATTGGATTTGTCACCTCCTGGATGATTGAGAATCTACACCAGCAAACCTGGTTTAGGTGACAGAAGAGAAACGAGCGTTTATCACAAGAACACTGCACATCACAAGTTTGTCTAACATTATGTAGAAGATAAATAGAGAAGTCCTAACAAGATCAGCCACTACAGGTTCTACAGCCAGCTTTCTTCAGTAGTAAATATTAAAACAAATATACTGTACAAATATTATAACAGTTTATTATTCATATACGTCACAATCTACTACATTTTTAAAAGAAAAACAGTAATTGTAATTCTTGTTGGTTTTGATTTTTAAACTACCGTATACATTGAATGTATAAATGTAAATTCAATCTATAGTTTAAATCTGCATCCGTTGATCAAAACCAACAAGAATTACAACTCATAGTGCCACAATCAAAAACGCAACTAAAAAACGGGGAGTGGACTGTGCTGATATCCCATAATGCTTAGCAGTATTTTAGTGTTCCGGGCTGCACCATGAATCAGAAGGACGTCTGTGATATAGACCTGCCTCTTGTGTGCTATTAAAGTTTGGGTATTACCTGTTGTGAGGCTCAAAGTGTGTTCTTTGGGTTTAACTCACACAATGTTAAGACAGAAGTCACTGAGTATGGTGCAACATACGTGCTCTCCGACATACATCAAGGATCGGAACTATCGGCAGGTTGGATCGGAAAATCCGATACGTAAGTTATGCTGGTATCGGATGCCAATACCGATACTGGATCGGATCGGCCCCATCCCTAAAGAATAGTACCGGTAAGTGCATATTGTCTCCATTTCCATCAAATGATCCAACATATTTAACATCTAAGACAGAAGAGCAGCTCATTATTTTACAGAGTAGACATCATCAACTTAAAAATCTTTCTAAAACTTGATTAAATCTCCTCCTTTATTGTAATTTGCTGACTTTATGCGTTTCCACAGAGGAGCAGAGCACACATTTTTGTAGCTTTTCCATAAACTGAAAATGCTGAGCACAGCCAAGTAAAAGTCACTTCTAAAGCCCAAGTGGAGAACTTCACTTTCCAGATTTATCACACAGAGCTTTATTGTCCTCTCATGTACGGTAAATTATTTAATGCATGACCTATATTTTGTCTGCAGGGAGTTATTAGCACAGCACAGGAATAGTGTGACACTGCCGAGTTGTGTTTCGTTCTTAAACGTCACGTCCTAAAATAAAAGACGCTGCTGCATAATTTTGTCCCACCCGCAGACACAATTTAGCTTCTGTCATGAACAATTAAACTGATATGCGTGTCATCTAAAAATAAACTATTTTTAAACAAATGTGCCAAATTTAGGGATGTAGATCGTTTAATGTGGGGAAAACAATGAAGATAATTTAAAATATATATATATATGTTTAAAGGGGATGAGGGATCATAAAGGGGATGAGGGACTTCTAAAAATAAAGTTTGCAGCCATTTTTTTGGTGGATGATTATATAGTAAAATCACGCTACAAGTAAAATGAGGTAAAAGCACCATGACCAAGGGTCTGCAACCTGCGGCTCTGGGGTCACATGTGATTCTTTTGTACCTCTGCAGTGGCTCTTTCAGGCTTTGACCAAAACTAATTTAAAACTGCATTTTATTTCAATTATTACCAACAATGAAAATTGCTAGTTTACCAGAGTTCCTGTCAGTTTCAAATATGTGACGTATAGTACAAATGCAAGGCGTAAAACATGTGGACTACAGCATGCTAGTAGTTTGTTCAATCAATCACCGTAGAGCCCATTGAGATCGAGATCTCTTTTACAAGGGTGACCTGGTCAAGTGGTCAGCAGCACACGTCACATGGTAATTGACAATAGGCATTTGAATTTATCAAAAAGAAAATAAAGAAAACTACAATCACAGTAAACAGATGTTGACAGTTCAAAACCAACAGGATATGACAGATTTCTATATACATTATATACAAAACAAGCAGACAGACATCGGTTGGGTAGATAAAGTTAAAAAATTAACACTGCCATGTAAATTGCACAAGTAATGTTTAGAAACATCTGCAATGGTCAAGTTTCTTGATGACATTATCTAATACGGTTGACATAAAGGATCCAGGAGAGATGAATGTTGATAGTTTCAGATCTTTCTGTAAGTTGTTCCAGGCTGAGGGGACGGCGAAGCTGAATGCTCTTTTTCCTAGTTCAGTTCTGACAGGAGGAACTGACAGGAGGACTAAATCGTTAGAGCGCAGGGAGTAATGACTGTGTGATGTTTGTATTAAGGAGGTGAGGTATGACGGGACTAGGTTTAGGAGGGTCTTGTAGATGAAGGATATCCAGTGAGTGTATCTGCGAGTGCTGAGAGATGACCAGCCAGATTTGACGTAAAGCTCACAGTGATGAGTGCGATAACTGGAGTCAGTAATGAACCGAAGGGCACCGTGGTAAATGGAGTCTAAGGACTGTAGGTATTTTGATGCAGCACTCATGTACAGCACGTCACCATAATCTAGTATTGGCATGAATGTTGTTAGCCACTTAAAGTCGACTTCAAATCTCACAGCGTGATCTTTCAAAACCACCAGAATGTTCTGGATTACAGTAGCCCCTCGCTACTTAAGGGCGAGGCATAGCTCCGCGCTAGCGCGAGCGCGAGGCCACGCGGCGCCACGCTGTGCGAGCTCCGCTTGCACAAGCCTTTGAACGCTCGCGCGAACGCGCCAAGCTCAAATTTTACGACCGCTCACGCGCGCGGTGTCTCACAATAAACTGCCCTGGTGGCGGACTGTTTTGTGTGACACACAAATGAATTAAATTCCTCTTCTTCATCGCTGATCGGGCCTTTTCTTTTGTTTTTTTGCCAAAAGTCAAGTGATCGCTTGAAGCGGTCACCATTCACTTCCTCCTCCGATGAGGAGGAATGAATGAACTTGTCACGAGTGAACTAAACTCATGTCCAACGTGGATGCGCAGGTTCTAAACATTTCCTGGTGTGCTTGTCTGCTGTGTGGGTTGAAGGACCAGTGATCCCTGTTTTAATTTTAATTTTTAGGACTTTTTTATTAACATATCCACAATATTCTTGGGGTTGTCACTGTAGAAGCGATAATGTGTCGTACTTCCGTTTGACCCCGGAAGTAGAATTTTTGCATTGGCTCCTCGTTGTTTGCTTGCTAATCTGCGCGCATCGTAGAAGTTCTGTTAAAGTTCTGTTTTCTGTTATTTTGAGCTAATATTGTCACGAAGATGTCTTGTGGAGCTCGGGTACCTGTTGCGCTGTTCATGGCTGTACGAATAATCAGACGAAGCTGAATTAGTGGCTGCAACTAGTGTGTGTTGAACATGCTCCGAAAACAAAAACCTGCATCCTTCTTTGTGGCTGGGCTACGAGAAACCACCTGAAAAAAGACACTGTATCCTCCAGAGGATCGAGAACACCAGGTATGATTTAAGAGACAGCTTTTAGTGTTATGATTTTATGTAGTCAGTAATTAAATTATACTAATATTTTCGTTCATAACTGGCAAATAAACACACGCACCTATATATGTATGCTGTGTGTGCGTTTATTTATACATATCTATATATATATATATATATATATATATATATATGTGTGTGTTTATATATATATATATACATACTGTACTGTATATACATACATATATATGTACACATACATACATATATATACACATATACATAGCATGTTATATATATATATATATATATATATATGTTTGTGTGTATATACAGTATATACACACACATATGTGTATATCTATATATATTTATGCATATACAGTATATACACACACGTGTATATACATATTTATGCATATACAGTATATATATATATGTGTATATATATATACATATATGTGTGTATATACATACATATATATGTACACATACATACATATACACATACATGCCTATTATATATATATATGTGTGTGTACTGTACATATATATACACAATTATGTGTACATATATATGTATATACATACATATATGTGTGTGTATATATATACATGTGTATATATATACACTTATATGTGTGTATATACTGTATATATACACATATATGTACACATGCATACATATACAGTATTCACATATACATTACATACGTATATATATTTTATACATATACACACATATATACAGTATATATACATGTATATATTTTTATATATACAGTATATACACACATTGATGATGGTGGAGTACACTACTTTGGACAAGTGGCATGTGTCCTAAAAAATCTGCGCTCCTCCATTGTCCCAGTTGATCAACAAGTGTGTTCCAAACTCTAAAACATTTGTAATATACTGTAAACTTAACAATATGTAATCAATCAATTCCAATCAAAATATCAAAGCATCTTTATTTGAATACTGTAAATGTTACATGTCAATGAAATTGTAACAGTTTAAAAAAATGAAAGACTGGTGTTATTTGTAGAAACAGAAAAACATATTACTAAATCTGCAGTTATGTATGAAATATGAACTTAAAATATCATCACTGGGATCTTAACGATGTGCTTTAATCATGTGTTAGTTTGACTGCTCCAAACATGTAACAATAATTAAAAGTAAAATTTGGCCAATAGCTCAGGTAAAAATGCTGACCTGTAGAACATTTCTACATTTTTCACTGCTTCTGTAAAGAACTCGCCATCAGACACAATCCTCTGAATAAAGTAATCTGACCCAGACCCACACCATGAAGTCACAGTAGTCCTGCTCCATCAAAAACAACTGAGCTTGTACCTGTGGGACGTCTGCTTTAGTTCATAGAACCTGTATGTATTGTCAATGCAGGACTGTTTTTTTTTTTAACTATGGCACAGAGGACTCCAGCATCTTCGGCACAATGTGGGCATTTCATTTTCAAAACACCATAGTCACAGCAGGTACAGGAGAGCGTCCAGAGAAGCTCTGAGGTGTGTCCGGCTGCAGTTGATGTCTGGAGTCACAAACTGATGCTGCAGTTCAGCGATGGCCTCATATGTCTGTCTGGCTGTTTTCACATCCCCATCTGACAAACAACAAAACCAAAAACAGAAGTACAGTACTGTACTTGATTGCAGCAGAGTAGTAACAGTTTATAGCATTAGGTTGGCAGTTGTATCACATAATATGAAAATGTGGCTATAATGATAAATTCAAAGAAGTTCAAGACAAAAACAATTGGACTTTATTTATTATACTATACTTTAGACTTTTTTTTTCTTCCTTGCACTTTTTAGAATTTACCATGTCCTGGATGACTGAGAATCTTCACTCGCTATTAATGACTCAAACGGCCTGCCATACTTTCCCAACCTTTCTGCTCTCTGCTTGAAGCCGTCAAAACAGCTGCACCACCTCGGCGAATTTTACTATTAAAGTGCATTTATTAAGCAAATGATAGACTGACACACACCTCTTCTATTATTTCGAGCTAACAAATAATGTTTAGGTACTTTTATTGTTAAATTTCAGAGGAAAACGAGTGCATTCCTCCTTCCTGGTTCTCTCCCTCTGTCCGCGCGTGGTTCTCTGTCCTCTGTTCACGGAGCACCAAGCACGAAACTATTTTAAATAAAGCTGATTTGACCATTAAAGTATATTTATTAAGCAAACGTTAGACTGAGACACGCCTCTGCTATAATTTCAAGCTAACAAATAATTGTTTACGTATTTTTCTTCAGAGAAAGGGGCCGCTCCTCCCTCCATCTTTTTTTTTTTCAGAAAAGCCTCTCGGCTGTTGCTGAAGCTAGTCTCTGGTGTTTTTTCAGTCCAAAAACGCTCAGAGAGTTGCATGACTCACTGGAAATATGCTTAAAGTTATAAAACACTCACCATCTACTATAGACTCCAGAAGAGAAGTGGCTGTGTCAAGGCCAGTCTCCCTCCCACTGTTGGCTGGGCAGTTTGCATTTCCTGGAAGACCGACTCTTCTTCTTCTTCTTCTTCTTGGCGGATTGCAAACAACGTTCAGGTGCATACGCCACCTACTGGAGAAGACTGAATCTCCGCCCTCCGACCTAGGAATACGCCCCCTGACCAATCAGTGACCACGCTGTGCTGATGTCATAACTGGACCCTAGAGGAACCGGACCTTTGTACCTCAGTGAAACAGGCACCAAAATAGGTCCGGTTTCACGTGAACAGGCCCCTGTGGGTACACTCCATAAATAGTTGTTAACTAGTTATGAACGAGCCCGAACGAGCGCGAACAGGCCCTGTGGATAAATGGCATTAGTAACCAGACTCTCTGATGTCATGGAATTCTCTCGCTCCAAGGTGGAAGGAGCTTCCTCTATCTTCACTACGCCCGCTTCTACATGATATATTGGGTACATGCTTTTTACAGATGGTGCTGGTGAGGTGCTGTTATAGGGTAGAGGCTCAAGACTTCCTGTCTTTTCACTCTTCTCCATAGTCAGTAAATGTAACACTCCTTGTGCTATTAAAACCAGTTTAAACCACTCTTTGCAACTGCTGTCTGATGCAGTCAACAATTTTCTATATTTCCCTTTTTGTAAAGCAATGGCCTCTTTCTTTTGCTTTTCAAACTCCTCTGTTTCTTCTTTACACTTCCTTATTTTTTCCCATATTAAACTCACTACGTTACTTTTGCCCGTTTTGTCATTTAATTCTTCTATTTTCTTTAAAAGCTGTTTTTCCTGTTTTCGGTCCTGCATTGATATATTTATTCCCTGTGTTATGATCTTTTTCTGTTCTTCTATGCCTGGGTTTAAATGATGCGCTCTCGCACTTCTGGCTAAAGCTCCCTTCCATCTCAGTTTTTATATCTTTGTCCATTCTCACAGTAAAACATGCACACTCCACACAGCTATTAATCTTTATTGTTATAGGAACCAGGACTCAGTGAATACACGAGTGCCTCCCACACTGGAAGGGTCGAGACAGACTGCGCGTTCCTTATGGCAAGTCAGCCCGTCCGATTCTTTTCCCGTGTACCACTCCGGAACTCTTTTTTTCTTTTTCTCACACACACACGTTGGCCTTATTTTTCAACGGGACAAACAACATACAAGAAAGACCAGCTTGCGCTGACCTTATGATTCACAAGACAGACAACATTTAAGACAGACCAACCCAACAGGCACACGAGACTCTCTGACGTCAGAAAAAACTTCAGCAATAAAATATATTAAAAAATATATATTTTATTTTTTTTTACTTTTGAATGTAAAGTAAGATTGGTATGTGTGTTGACTCTTCACGCAAGAAACCTCATTAATTTAGAACATGAAAAAGATTTAGTATTCTGTGACTAATTTATTCTATTTTATTTAACTGGTCCAGCTTTGGAACTATCGGATTATTTCATCAGCGAAAGTCAGCGCGTTTATTTCAAAACTCTCACCCAGTCCCGCACTTACTTATTTAATCTCGAATTATAAGTAAGTTTAAATTATCACTGTTTTAAAGTTAGCCACTAACCTAACAAGTTTACAGTTTAAACTTGGTCTCAGAGTTACAGGAAACGGCGGCGGATAAATTATTTGTTTATCCTAGAACCCCGAATCCCTCTGTTCCAGACGCCCGTCGGCTTTCTGGGAGGCTCGACCACTGCGTGTTTTTACCTGGGACTTGGGTATTATTATTTTACTTTACGTATACATACACTTACTCGTTTTATTTCCTTATTTTATTGGAGTCCAACACACTGAGTTTAAATTTGCCTATAAAATTCCAATCACAGATTTAGTTTAAACAGGAATCTGCCTACCTTTTTTGTTGAGGTGACCGGTCAGTAGTCAGTGCTCTGGACTCCTCTGCCCCTTCCTGTCTGCGTGCAACCAATCTCGGTAGGACCTCCAAATTGTTGGTGTTGCTCTTCATTCGCCCAGAGCTCATTGTTTGGTTTCACTTTGGATAGAAAAGAGATACACTGAAAAACGACAGACGCGCACTTTAAAGTTCCAAAACCAGGTTTAATTAATCATAAGTTTAAAAGTCACAGAATACATTTGTTATATTTCTAAAAGCCATTACATTTGATTACAAATAGTGGACAGAGAGAAAAGAGAGAAAGAGAGAGAGAGAGAGAGAGAGAGAGAGAGAGAGAGAGAGAGAGAGAGAGAGAGATAGAGATATAGGAGAACAAAGAAAACATGAATGTGCATTCAAGGAGACACACATACGACCTGAGAGTTGTTCCCTCGTGGCTGGTCCTGTCTTGTCTGATGGAGGAGGGGAAACTTATACTTTTATACTCTTCTGTGGGGTGTTTCCTACTCTCAACCTCTTCAACCAATAAGAAAAGTTCTGCTTTGTTCTCTTATAGGGTGTTGCCTGCTCTTCAACCAATAAGAAAAGTTCTGCTTTAGTCTCTTGTGGGGTGCTTTTCCCCCCCTAACTTGCCAGAAGGCCTCTGTTCTGTTCTACTCAGGCCTCCGGGGGAAGGGCACTACACATTGATAACTACATATACATTATTGCTTGAGTACTTATAAAACACACACATACACCAGTAAACCACTAAATGACCAATAGTGTAACTAAACATTAAATTACATTAAAAAATCCTACACTTCACACATAGATCAGAACTATTCTGATACTTTCTGAGCATACATGTAGAGAAAAGAGAGGGTGGCTTTGAGTAGACTTCCCTCCCGTCATATATTCAAACAAAGTCGTAAAACTGACAAAGAGGAGCCAGGTCTCCCCACCATGCTCTAAGCCTGCTTTAAACTAATAAGAGGAGTTTTGTTTCAGAGACTGTTCTCCCTCCTCCACTACCAGAGAGCCTCTTCCTTGTAAACAGGAAATACCATTGCATGTCTTCTGTGCCTTAAAAGTGACTCTACACACTTATATATGCCACAGAATGGAGCCGTTTCAGAGATAGACACGCTTTTGTGCCTTTTCCAGCTCACACAGAACAAAGAGGGGGGAGGGAGAACTGTCCTGATGCTCTCTGGCTGAATAACCACACAGAGACTTTCAGTGACTTCCTTACAGAGTCATAAAACTACAGAGTCATAAAACTGACAGAGAGACGCCAAAAGTCTCCCTCCTCCATGCCAACCAGAGCAGACCCAAACTGCATCATCTGAGTAGCATTTAGGACAAAACTGTGTTCATGCTTACAATTCTCTGTTTAACCTGTATCTGTCTTTTAATAAATCTTTATCATTCTGCAAGAGAAACTGACCATTTGAACACTGTGTGAAATCCCCCTTCAAGATAAATGATAACACAGAGACAAATATATTTTTATTTCATAACAAAAAACCCTTTGGACCTCAATTTCTGAGGTCCATCCCAAAAGAAATAAAATCACACACCTAATAACGCAGCTAAACGCATATATACACAATATTCAATCAGTTTTCTCAAAATCCTCCAAGTTATAGTTTTTTAACAAAAGCAGTTGGCGCATCACTTCAGGATCTCTTTTCTCCAGAGTGGACGTGATAAGTCCAACCGTCAAAGACCTCAAACAAGGTACATAGCAACACCCGCAAGTTATGAGTATGCCTAAGAAAATAGCCAATGACATCATTATGGATACAAACACCTGTTTCCAAGGACCGAAGATCTTCATCAGCCAATCGTCCAGTGGGTTGTCCAGACCAGAATGGCTCTTCATTTCATCTGAGAGGGTTCTCAGGCCTTCTAGGGCCCTAGTGACTTTTCCATCTGGAGCAGTGTTGTTTGGAATAAATGTACAACAAAGGTCACCAAACATACTACAAACTCCTCCCCGTTCCGCCAAAAGCATATCCAACGCCATCCTGTTCTGAACTGCCATCAGGGAAGTTGGCGCCAGTTGTTCGGCTAGACCTTCTACCGCATCTCTGGTGAGATTGGACAGTCGCATAACATTATAATGCACATAATTTATCCTGTCAACATTTTTATTGGGAGTAACAGGGAACACTGCTGAAAGGATAGGAAAACTCTCAAACCCAGCTGCCACTTGATCAGCCAGTTTGTATTCATTCGGCACACCTCGCGGAATGCCTACAGAGTCAATATAAGTAGGTGAACCAACAGTTGGGTCAAAGTTGGCAGATCTCCTTCTCCTGTTACGGGAGAGATCAGTTCCGTTCATGGTCTCCAATCTGGGACCAATTAGAGCCAGAGGAGCCGCCAAACGTACCATGGCGCAAAGTCCAACAGTGTTGTCCAAGATACGAGTGAGTAATCTCCTTTCCCCACAATAGTAGTATAAAGGATAGGAAAACTCTCAAACCCAGCTGCCACTTGATCAGCCAGTTTGTATTCATTCGGCACACCTCGCGGAATGCCTACAGAGTCAATATAAGTAGGTGAACCAACAGTTGGGTCAAAGTTGGCAGATCTCCTTCTCCTGTTACGGGAGAGATCAGTTCCGTTCATGGTCTCCAATCTGGGACCAATTAGAGCCAGAGGAGCAACCAAACGTACCATGGCGCAAAGTCCAACAGTGTTGTCCAAGATACGAGTGAGTAATCTCCTTTCCCCACAATAGTAGTATAAGCCCGATCTAACAAGAGGGCCAATCACTTTTCTATCCCCTTTTTCTGTGCTCGCTGGCCTTGTCTGATTGCACCAGCCTGGGTCAATCATGCCCACATTTATCTTGGCATTTGGACTCGTGAAATTAAAACAGAAGTAATCATTGCGTTTTGTAGCATGGAACGGGCCAGCTTTGGTGTGATTCCCGGCTAAGGGAAACACTTCACTTAAGGTTGTGCAATTGGTATGCATCTGTGTTCTGGTCAAACCTATCCACAATATTCCTGAAGGTGGCACTGTATTTGCGATTATGGGACTTACTTCCGTTTGACCCCGGAAGTAGAATTTCTGCATTGGCTCCTCGTTGTTTACTTGTTTATCTGTGCGCATCGTTGAAGTTCTGTTAAAGTTCTGTTTTCTGTTATTTTGAGCTAATATTGTCACGAAGATGTCTTGTGGAGCTCTGGTACCTGTTGCGCTGTTCGTGGCTGTACGAATAATCAGACGAAGCTGAATTTGTGGCTGCAACTAGTGTGTGTTGAACAGGCTCCGAAAACAAAAACCTGCATCCTTCTTTGTGGCTGGGCTACGAGAAACCACCTGAAAAAAAGACTCTGTATCCTCAGAGGATCGAGAACACCAGGTATGATTTGAGACAGCTTTTAGTGTTATGATTTTATGTAGTCAGTGATTAAATGATACTAATATTTTCGTGCATAACTGGCAAATAAACACACGCACCTATATACTGTATGTATGCTGTCTGTGTATATTTATTTATACTGTATATATAATATAGGTGTGTGTTGTGTTTATTTATATATATATATATATATATATAATATAGGTGTGTGTGCTTATTTATATATATATATAGATGTGTGTTTATATATAATATAGGCGTGTGTGTTTTATATATATAATATAGGTGTGTGTGTGTGCGTGGGTTTCTTTTATATATAATCTAGGTGTGTTTGTGTGTGTTTATTTATATATATATAATCTAGGTGTGCGTGTGTGTGTGCGTTTATTTATATATATAATCTATGTGTGTGTGTGTTTAGTTATATATATATATATAATCTAGGTGTGTGTGTGTTTGTGTGTGTTCATAAATGAACCCTAATGTTTGTATACTGTACTTTTCTTTTCCTCCTTTCTGTTATATTTCTGCATAAGGTGAGTTCCAGGGATGGATGGATGACGCTCCAGTTGGTCCAGGGATGGATGACGCTCCAGTTGGTCCAGGGATGGATGACGCTCCAGTTGGTCCAGGGATGGATGACGCTCCAGTTGGTCCAGGGATGGATGACGCTCCAGTTGGTCCAGGGATGGATGACGCTCCAGTTGGTCCAGGGATGGATGACACTCCAGTTGGTCCAGAAGTTTGTGTGCAGTTATGTACCACAGCAACAAATGAGTGAAAATATAATTTCTATAAATAAATCTGCGTTTGAAGTACATTTGGTGTTGCTGTGTTTCACCTTCTTTATTTCAATAAGATACGTTGTTTAATGTCTAATGAGAAGTTCTACTGCAAATAAAAAAACTAGATGTGATTGTTTTTTTGGCAACTTACCAGTTTAGTTTTTTATTGACAAGTACAAAACTTAAAAACATGCACGTTGCTGTGGTTCCTCCTCCAGGAGGAGATTGATAAGAATAAAAGCTATAATTATAAATTTTAGGCTGATTGGTAACTCTAAATTGACCCTGGGTGTGAGTGAGACAGGTCCCTCTTGTAAATGAGTCCCCGTGGCTCAACGAGGCAAGCCTGTATAAATAAAGGTTGAATGAATGAATGAATAAACTAAAAACATTTGAAACTGAATACAATATGAGAACTGTGGGTGATTTGATGTCTTTTAATGAAAATGATTGGCTGCAGAATAAATACAAGAATAAATACCAGGTCAAATACACTCAACAAGAAATGATGGGCAGTTTCTGATTTTAAACAAACTGGAACAGATTCCTCATCATGTGGGACCACTGGACGACCACTGGACGACCACTGGACGACTGGCGCAAGCAGCAAACCCCTCCGGAATCCAAGACGATGGAACTCGGCCCTTCACTCGTCTGTACCTTAAAAAAAGAATAAAACTGTCATGTTTGCATCACAAAGTCTAAAATAAGACCAAGTTTGCTACTCAAAGTAGAAAGAATAAA
>JBBPBX010004663.1:0-13715 GCA_038048925.1 Garcialebias charrua
CACACACCACATGTGAGATGCTTTCTTTCTGGATGTTAGGATATTTGTTGCCAGGATATAGTAAGTCTGAAAAATGATGTTTACTGGTTGGAAACAGAGCAGTCACAGCTGGACGTGTGTGTCTTGGGAGGAGGTGGGGAGTGTGGGGTGTCTGGACAGTAGGTAATCCCATATTATTTGCTCTCTTTCCAGCTATCTCCTCTTTTCATTTCCTGATCTTCCCCGTCCGTGTCCATCCTCACTCTTCATTCTATCATTGTTCTGCGACCTTGACTGTCGTCTTAGTAACCTCCTTCACACAGTGGAGGGTGAGAAAGGCAAACTTTCCCACTCATTTCATCTTTTCATCACCTCTCTGACCATCAGTCCCTTTCAACCACAGGTCAAACACTGGTTAGTTTCCATAAAAATGCCAATTGTTTTCAATGGAGATACAGCTGATGACTACTTATCTGAAATTCCAGCATGAACTATATCACCATAGCCTAACATACACTGTACATTTTTCATAAAGTCTAATAGTAATTTGTGTCTTATTTATGTAACAATATAATCTTACAAAATACAAATGTTTTGATGTGTAAACTGTATAGGAAGCATAACGACAACATGGGTTAAAAGAAATGTTAAAGCTGCTTCCAGTGGCTCAATATATTACCATAGAAAGAGTACATCGTCGTCAGTCAATTCCTGAAATCACTATTAATAAAACAGGAAATTCAAAGAACAAAGAAATCCTGAAACAACAGGATTACAATTCTAGAGGGCGCTGTTGAGGAATTTGGCCATGCCCACCAAGTATTGCACCGGATCCCTGCCGGGGGATGAACAAGGATCGATGTCAGTGAGTTTGGTGCAGCTGGGCTGAAACATGTGGAATCTAGAGGAAAACGTATGACGGCGGCGTGACCTGTGACTTCGCCGCGCTGCCACAGCCACACCCTCTGCTGTAAACTGTTGGCGCTTTAAAACAAGTGAGACCAACTTGTTATCAGTCATCTGACACAAGATCATCCCTGCACAAAAAGTACAAGTTGTTGTGAGGAAAAAAGGCATTCTTAACCATAAGTGGCAAAACAATCTGATTGTCACATGTAAATTTTTGTCTGCAATGTTTACACACATACACACACACACACTTTTTTCCTATGCACTTTTATCTTCATTTTAATCTATATTTCCTTTGTTTTAACCTACCATATTTTTCGGACTATAAGGCGCACCAAATTATAAGGTACATTTAAGTGAAACCAAAACATTTTGACAGATTTTTGAGCGCCGTGTAGCAAATAAAATTGGTCTGAGGTCAGTAAGCACAACCAGAATTAAAGCCGCAAGCGGCGTTGAGGCCCTCGCAGCAAAGCACCGCTCCGCCCTTATTGTGGCGAGCGTGTGAACTCTAGCTAGTCCGCCCAGTTGCTATCATGGTGCATATTTGCCAAATATTCAAATATTGGGCAGCACGGTGGCACAACTGGTAGAGCTGCTGCCTCTCAGCGAGCAGGTCCCCGGTTCAAATCCAGGTCCGGGGGCCTTTCTGGGTGGAGTTTGCATGTTCTCTCCGTGCATGCGTGGGTTTTCTCCGGGTGCTCCGGTTTCCTCCCACAGTCCAAAAACATGCATGTTAGGTTGATTGGTAACTCTAAATTGACCCTGGGTGTGAGTGAGACAGGTCCCTCTTGTAAATGAGTCCCCGTGGCTCAACGAGGCTAGCCTGTATAAATAAAGGTTGAATGAATGAATTCAAAATCACATGCAAACTCCAGAGCTCCAGCATCGCCTGCTGGTCTTGTATTCGCCACACTGCCACGCCCACGCCCACATCCTCCAACGAAAACTCCTAGTGTTTTAAAACACATCAGATCAATGTATTATCTGCCTTCTAGCACAGGATCATCTTGACTAGGGGCCAGTTTAGACGGCGCGTATTTTGAGTGTAACCGCTACTTTCTCTTTGCGACTTTGCTTATCGCCTACACGACGCTGCTGGCCCCCCTCGATGACACCGATACTTTTCTGACCCTGCTCTCAAGGTGGAAGTTTTTCGCTGACCCCCCGCTGATAATGTAAACATCTCCCGTGGAGCTTTTGTGTCAACCACATGCGCGCAGCCCGCATGCGCGGACAGTCTGACATTTCACGTGTCACGCTGCAAAATATAACAGTTTAACAATAATAAACAGTATTTATGTTGGCGTGGGAGATGTAAATTTATCTGAACTACAGTATCTATCTGGACTCGTTACATTTTTTAAACAGTGCGTAACGTGCTGTGAAAATGAAGACACCAGGTTTATTTTTTATTTATTTATTTATTCAGCACCAAAGTTTAAACACAAACACTGAGAATTAAACTGAACACACTATTAAAACACGTGAACCGAACTGTAACTACGTTAATGAACTGGACTCTTGCTGTGTGTTCATCTGGACCCATCAGAACCGCCGAACCATCAGCCTGTCAACGACAGCTTCTCCACCTGGCAGAAATAAATAAATAAATAAATAAAAACTCAGTTGTTGTGTGATCAAAGTAAACACAAGCAAACATTATATTAAGAACGTTGATTTACCTGCTGTAAGTCAGCTGTTTATCACGGAGTAAAGTCCGGTTCTGGTCCACAGTCCACTCAGCGGTTCTGGTCCACAGTCCACTCAGCGGTTCTGGTCCACAGTCTCAGCGTCTGGTGTGCAGCTTGTTAGATGAAGCGGGTCCCACTGACTCAAATCTGTTGAC
The DNA here is from genome assembly GCA_038048925.1 of Garcialebias charrua. NCBI lineage: Eukaryota > Metazoa > Chordata > Actinopteri > Cyprinodontiformes > Rivulidae > Garcialebias > Garcialebias charrua. Next base: position 2,738 of record JBBPBX010004663.1, read on the forward strand.
TCTTATCCAAATTCCAGCTTTAACTTGTTGTTAACTTGTTGACAACAACTTGTAGTTAGCTGATTTTAGCCAGAGAGGAAAACAGACGAGGCAGCTGCTCTGTTTACCTCAGGCAGCGCATGCGCAGTAGTGAAGGTTCCAAAAATCACAGCGCCATCTAAAGGCCCAGCATGGTAACTACAGTGAAATCATGAGGACGGGGGGTGGAGGGGGAGAGAGTCGTATCCACAGAATTCGACAGTGTCAACGCAAAACTTTTCACCTAATTAACATACCCAAAACATCCGTTTCCCCCACACAGTGTCTGTGTAAACAGGGCCTAGGTCAAGGGCATGAGAGATGGACTGGCTTTAAACCCCCAGAAAGGTGTGAAATTTGTGACCTCAATCCAAATTGGCCACCTTCCTGTTTATTGTACAGCATTGGTGCCAGAGGCCTTTCTATACACCTTGATGAGCTGGGCAAATGTACCAAATTCCATGCTTGTATGACAAAGTACAGTCAATGCGGAGTGTGTTTTGTAACTGAGAAATGCCAAAAAAACAAACCTTTGACCCAAAATGGCCAACTTCCTGTTGGTTTTGGACCGGGGCTCCAAGAGACTTTTTTGTAGGTCCTGACAATGTACACATGTGTACCATGTTTCATAATTCTGGGATAAAGCATGACTGGGGGCTAATTTTTAAAAAATATTCTAGGGGGCACTGTGGAAGAATCAGGCCACACCCACTACATATTGGACTGCAGTCCTGTCGAGGGATGGACAAGTATGTATCTTAGTGAGTTTGGTGCAGCTGGGAGCTTATAGTGGGAAGTTATTCCAGCTTGATGTTTCATGGAGAATGGCCAGATTTGAGGCTTGGCCACGCCCACATGCTTTGACATAGAAAATAAACTTTTAACAACTTTTGACCTTAAATGCCTCAAAATTGTGCTGACCGAGTTTGACGCCTGGATCTCGAAAGCTCTAGGACGAGTTCGCTCAGATATGACGTCAATGAAATAGACAAAATTGTGACTTTGACCTAAAATGGCCGACTTCCTGTTTGCTTTGCACCATTGCTCCAAGAGACTTTTTCGTAGGTCCTGTCAAGATAAACATGTGTACCAAGATTCATAATTCTGGGACAAAGCAAGGCTGGGGGCTGTTTTTTTTAAATATTCTAGAGGGCGCTGTTGAGGAATTTGGCCACGCCCACCAAGTATTGCACCGGATCCCTGCCGGGGGATGAACAAGGATCGATGTCAGTGAGTTTGGTGCAACTGGGCTGAAACATGTGGAATCTAGAGGAAAACGTATGACGGCGGCGTGACCTGTGACTTTGCCGCACTGCCACAGCCACACCCTCTGTTGTAAACCGTTGGCGCTTTAAAACAAGTGAGACCAACTTGTTATCAGTCATCTGACACAAGATCATCTGGATTAGATCAAGAGAGCCAGAGTTGGAGCTTTCCAAGCAGAAAAAGTCACTTTCTGTTCTGAGGGGGCGGGGCTTAGGTGAGGTCAGACTTTGACAACATAGGATCGTCAGGCACCCAACCAGGATCCCTCATGCCAAGTTTGGTGTCAATTGACCATTTAATGAGAAAGTTACGGCATTTTGTTTGTTTCAACGAGTACGCCAAGTTCCCCGCTCCGCCACGCCCCCTGAACATATACGAAAAGTCAATTTTATTGATAACTTTTAAAGCCCCATGCCTTAGCTGCATTCTGACCAAGAATGAAGCCGATAGGTGGAACGCCTGAGAAGGAGTTCATCAAAGTTCGACATGAGTAAAACTGAAAAATGACCAAAATTTGACCTTTGACCCAAAATGGCCACCTCCGTGTGCATTATAGAGGGTACCTCCAAGAGACTTTTTTTCTTGAATCGGGGGGATCTACCTATGTACCGAGTTTCAGATCTGTACGACCTACGGTTTCCCCCAACTCATGTTAGGGGGCACTGTAGAGCAGTTTGGCCACGCCCACTTGCAATTCCACCAGAAGCCAAAAATTTTAGTTGGGAGACAATTTTGGGTCAAGTTTGGTGAGTTTTTGAATATGTTAAAGGCCCCAAACAGTCTTGCGAAGTGACGGAAAAATAATAATGAAGAAATCGAGCGATTACAACAGGCCTTCGCAGCCTTTCGCAGCGCTTTGCTGCTCGGGCCTAATTAATACATAAGGCACACTGGATTATCAGGCTCACTGTTGATATTTGAGAAAATTAAAGGATTTTAAGTCTGCCTTATTATGGTAACAACTTCTCTATACCTCACCCACGGAACAGAGAGCAGCGGTGTTAATTGAAGAAAGACAAAAGAGTAATCACTCACAGGAAGATCATGAAAAACATAAAAAGTGGAGGAAAAATAGGAAATTAATTTATAAAATACAGAGGTAGGTAGAATCATTGGAACAATATGCAACAAAGCAAAAGACAACTGAATGAGAGCATCCTCAGCCTCTTGATAACAGCCTCACAAACCGTGTTTCCATCTATTTTCAATTCGAATTTTGAGCGAATTTTTGAAATTTCACAAAAATGTAAATACAAATTAATGCGGATCAGAAGTGTTTCCATCAACTTGCTTGAAGCGCTTCTACCAGGCCACGCACAGCGTCATTACGTCAGACGTCAGCGTCATTACGTCAGACGTCAGCGTTACGCATGTCTACAGTAAACAGGAAGTAGCGGTTGAAAACAGGACCCGACCACACATCTCGGCAAAATGGAGAGAATATTTCAGGTATGTGTTGCTATCGGGCAAGTTGTATTTATTCTGTCATGCCAACTAGTTTTAGCGATGTTACATGTTGTCCGGAGACGAAGTCACGTGACGTAAATGTTCGCTACGTCAGAACTGAGTCGGCAAATCTGTTTCCATCTCTCGTTTTGCGCATCGGCTCTGATTCGAAAAACCCAAAAACCACCTCAAGCGAGCGTATCAACTTTTTTGCAAATTAGAGGAAGTTAATTCGAATTATGCCGTTTCCATTCAGCTTTTCTGATGCGATACTTCAAAATGCGCATCAAGAAACCTTGATGGAAACACGGCTACATTATCTATTCTGCTTGAGCAATAATATCATCATGCATCTCACTGTTCTCCATGTGTCAGCTTTACTTTGGATGGGTGTGAAAAGAAAAGTCAAATATTACAGACTGACATCCCGAAACCACACATGAAGAAAAACAATGAGCAGAAATAAAAGAGCAGAGGAGGTGTTTGCAGAGAGAGTGATGGTATCTGTGTGCACACCATGGATCTTGTTCTCCAGCATGAAGCTTTTACCACACACAGACGGGAGCAGCCAGTCCCGGCGCTGAGAAAACAAATGTTCCAGGAAAACTGTTCTGCTGTGTGTGGTCAGTGATGACAAATACGATTCCTGCAGAAAATGTAAATATAGAAATGCATGCATGTGCAAATGGACTGAAAACATAAAGGCATGATTCCTGTCAGCAGGACACTTCTCATCCTAAACCTCTTGTAGGGGAGTGCTTCCTGAGTGAAGTCCCAGGACACTGTTGAACTCATGATATAGCTTCAAGGTATGTGAGGGGTATGTAACCCTACTGAACTGTTTTTTGTCATTGTTTCAACCTTTCTACACAAAGGTCATGTTTAGTTTAGTTTGAACTCAACCGACTGGCTGAATCAGACTCAAGCATGAGTCCACACACCCACCATGTACCTCTGAGTCCCAGACTGCCTCCACCCTAAAGTACAAGGTCCTGGTATTTTGCTTCAAGAGCTCAAGGTTTGACAACGAGCAAGGCGGTGTGCTGCTGACAAAGACCATGCCCTGGTCTTTGCCTCAGAATAACAACTTCATGACCAGCAGAATGTAGTGAACCAGCACTCTGCTTGTAACAGTCACACTGGGAACTAAGGTTGTGATGGTTACTTTTTATAATTTAACTGGACATTTACATCTTTATGTAGCATATTTCCACATTTTGACTATCTGGAGTGCACAGAGATGTTCTGCTCGAGCAGACAGATCAACACAAAGAGTACAGCGGTGAGATGTTTTGATGCCTTGCTTCATCAGGTGAAACATCAGATGGCTCCCCAAATGAAGCTTCGTTAAGGCACATGTGTTTTGGTGGGGTCATCAAAGTCTCCCTGACAGGCACAATCCTATGGGTGTTTTGAGACAAGTTGCCATGTGAAAGTCAAATCTGGAGAAGTGGTAACAAAGATAACTGAAACTGAAACTTTGTACAAAATCCATCTATTCATAATATATCAATATATGTATCTGTATGGTGTTATTTGAATAATACACATAGTGTAGTCACATATTACACATATGTTTTAGTAAACAGATCTACCTCTATTTATTTATATAAATATAAAAATACAGACTGCACCAGTAGACAATGAACTGTCACATGTTTCACAATTATCATGCAGTCACATTTGTAAATATTGTGTCAGTCAGTCAAACTAAAAAAGTCACTTTTTCCCTCTTTAGAGATCTGAATATTTGCATTAACAGACAAATCAATGCAGGAACACTGACGCTGAGAATTATATTGTAACAGGGGAAATGCAGACAAATATTAAATACATGCAGACATATCCCAGCATGCCATTTCTCTCTCATAGTCAATTAGTCCCGTAAACCGCAGAGTAACACATGGGCTAACCTCCAACAACCACAGGCTGGCAGCTGCCTGCAGCACCTCTGCCAGATTCACACTGTTAATTAGTGGCACTCACGTGCCAATCATCTGCTCTAATGAGACGGCTCTGTCATTCTGCTAATGAGTGCAGCTTATGAAGAGTCTTCGGGGAAAGTTAACTGCAAGGACACAGAAAACGTCACAAAATTGAATCTAGCACACAATTCCTACTCTATTTTTATTAATGCAAACGCTGTTTGCTTTTGACTGCTCTTTGACCTCTTTACATCTTCATGCTTCTTTACTTCACTAAGAAAAAAAAACAACTTTGGTGCATTTATTAAATGAACATATAATCCAAACCGGCAGAACATTTAAAGCAGCTGTTAAACAATGAGCAAGTCCTCTCAGCATGCAGGCAAAACAGATCGGATCAACGGAAACAGGAATGTTATTTAAAGGTAGGGTTGGGCATTGTTTGAATTTGAGCGATTCCGGTTCTTCGTTTCGATTCCGATCAATTCCGGTTCTCTTAAGGGGCGGGGTTAAAAAACAAACAAAACTTTGTTTAAATGGCAAGAAAGTTAATTCTCAATAGTCCAGGTATCAAATCCGCTCATTCTCAATCAGTTCATCTGGACAGTTTCTTTTTAGCAGAAACGTTTCACCCTCACTCCAGAGGGCTTCCTCAGTCAGAGTAGTCCAAAGCACACTGAAGTTAACCCACCAAGTAAGCAACTTATGTGGACCAACACATGTCCAACCACTTTGGACATGTCTGCCTGCCTGGGAGGAGTCGACGAGGGACACGCCCCCAGAAACCATCTTGGCTACAGCAAACTGGTTGGTCCACATAAGTTGCTTACTTGGTGGGTTAACTTCAGTGTGCTTTGGACTACTCTGACTGAGGAAGCCCTCTGGAGTGAGGGTGAAACGTTTCTGCTAAAAAGAAACTGTCCAGATGAACTGATTGAGAATGAGCGGATTTGTTTAAATGGGCTTTACAGCCAGAATTTTTACTGGATGAAATAATTTGAACTTCTATTTGAATTTTGATTCTATGAACTTTTTACTTACTTTACTATGAATTTCTCACAGGACTATTTTCAACCAGTATATAAATATCAAACTTATGAACTTTAATATAAATGGTATGAATTTTTTCACAGTAGTACACTTTCAAAAGAGAGCTTTATTTCTGAAAAACATTAAAAAAACATTAACCCTTAGATGCATAAGTGGGGTCAAAAATGACCCCGAGGGTTGTTATTCTTCAAAAACTCTGAAATTAAAAGTTTTTACTCTTCCATATTCCAGGTATTCCTCATAAAACATGTTTGTGACTTCAAGCCATTTGAATTTTTTAAAATGTTTTTATACATTTTCAGAAATTGCAGTTTTTGTGTCACTACCCCAGTTTTTCATGAGTGGGGTCAAAAATGACCCCAAGCATTTCCTATAGAATCTCAAGGGTTTTCTTTGGGAACCTTTGATTCTTACCAACTGTGACTGTCAAGATACATTTTCTGTCTCATTTACACATCTGATACCTGCAGTCTCACCACTAGGAGGTCAGTTTGACACAGCAGCATACATGTATCATCTTCATTTACCAACTCCATGACTTTACTGATAGAACATCCTGTTGGTCAACAAAGTAGACACTCTTAGCTAACTACAACATAATGTTAGTACTTAAGCTAGCTAACATTACACTAGTTTAGTAAGCCAGCTGATAGTACTGGATTTGTTGTGTAGAGACTCACTGTATTCATAATTCCTTGTAACAAATGCAAACCTGTTAGGTAACCTACCGTATTATATATTATTATATATATTATATTGTATATAAATTATTTTAAAAATCTGTATGCCTCTTTTAACACCAAGCCACAATTTACTGAGAAGTTGGTCAGGGCCTGCACCTGGGTTTAGCACCATCTCTCCAATAGATGCATGAAAGCAGTTTATCACTGAGAGTATATTAGAAGGGCAGCACGGTGGCACAACTGGTAGAGCTGCTGCCTCTCAGCAAGCAGGTCCCTGGTTCAAATCTGTGGGCCTTTCTGGGTGGAGTTTGCATGTTCTCTCCGTGCATGCGTGGGTTCCCTCCAGGTACTCTGGTTTCCTCCCACAGACCAAAAACATGCATGTTAGGCTGATTGGTAACTCTAAATTGACCCTAGGTGTGAGTGAGAGAATGAATGGTTGTTTGTCTCTATGTGGCCCTGTGATGGACTTGCAACCCGTCCAGTGTGTACACTGCCCCACGCACAGTGATTGCTGGACATGGGCACCGGCGACCCCCATGACCCAAAAATGGAAGAAGCGGGTAAAAGATAATGGATGGATAGTATATTAGAAGAGGTGTTGACATGAACAAACATGGAGGGAAGAAGAGTCGCAATAAGCAGAGGAAAAGAGTGGAAAAATCTAAGCAAAGAGGAGCTCATGGCCTTCATTGGAGTGACCATTCTTGCACAAAGTGAGAAGAACTGAAATGTATCAGTGTGTGTGCTCTTTGGGAGTTTTCTACACAACCCAAGGTACCCTGAACCTACCAACGGACATCACTGAAGCAATTGGAAGATGGGGAGTGACAAAAGTTGCAAACAAGTAACAGGAGAGAGGCACAGAGGGCCAACAGAAGAGAAAGAGGTGCCAGATGTGTCCAAGAAACAAAGACTGCAAAGCCACCAATTGGTGCAGGAAATGCAGTACCCCAGTGTGCAATGGTCACAGCCAAAAGCAAAAAGTTTGTGACAACTGCCCACAGTGAATAGAGAAAAGATGGGCACATGTGAGTGTACAGTGTTCTGGTCATTTGTTGATTATCTTTTTTGTCCTTCAGACAGATGGACATTCTAGCAATAATTTTTGAAGATTTTTTATGTTATTTCATGTGAAAAAAATTATATAAAAAGTTATGAATAAGCATGTTAAATGTAAAATCAGTCTTTTGTTGACCCAAATATAATAAATATAATCACCTTTGACCAAAAGTAAAGACATAATTTAAATTCATTGCAAAAACACATTGATTCTAATTGGGGTCATTTTTGACCCCACTCATGGAAGAATGTAGGTATTGGTCGTTCATGCATCCTAGGGTTAAAGCATTTTCACATGTGCAGTATATAATGCTGCAGCCAGGTAGTAAACATGTTCCTGAGCTCCCCTTGATGGGCTAACCGTGTGCAAACAACAAAAAATAAGAACATGTATGGTCATAAAGGTGACCAATGATCCTTTCTCATTTACGAAATGTGAATGCTCACTCATTAAAAACTAACTAAATACATTAATTATTTTCACAGCTTTAATTTGAAAGTGCATTTTCTCAGCGGTTGGGGGTTCATTTTTTTGTTGTTAGTTTGTTTTATAATTTTGTATAATTTTGTTATTAGTTATCATTAATTTTATTATGCATATCTATATGTGTCTTATCAAAGGAGCAAGAGGAACAGCTTCGAGTTGCAAACAAATGGTTTTGCTTCCTGCTGTTTAGCTTGCAAACAATTTTTCTAGCATGGTTTTTCTCATGGTAAACTGGAAAAGTCCAGAATGTTCTACCAAAGCCCTCAGAAATGCCCCTGATACCAGGAAACCCAGTATGGCCAGCATCTGTATGGGTACGGGCTGGCACAGTTCCAGTAGTCAAGACCTTGGAAACCTAAATAAAGTCTATGATGAGCCAATCATCATCTCAGGCCAGGAAGTCCTCTATCTCTCTAAAAACACTCTTTCTACTGAGACATTTGCAATAATAATATTCCTGCAACTGCAGCAACCATCCATCCATCCATCCATCCATCATCTTTACCCGATTCTTCCTTTTAGCATCGCAGGGGTCACTGGTGCCCTTATCCAGCCATCACTGTATGAGAGGCAGGGGACACCCTGGACAAGTCTCCAGTCCATCACAGGGACACATAGAGACAAATGAGTCCAAAACAAAAAAACATTCAATCTCTCACTCACACCTAGAGACAATTCGAAGTTACCAATCAGACTAACATGCAGGTTTTTGGTCTGTGGGATACAGCTGTCATTTCTAACCCGAACCCGAAACGACCCGGATTAGGGCCGAGCCAGGCCGTTGTAATGTGATTAATGAGTGGGCCAGCCCGGTCTCTGGCTTTTAATTAGGTCAGGATCAGCTGCGATCCAATTATATGATAACATGGTCTGCCATACTTCCACCAGCCACACACGGCCATTTCACTGTGAGCTGACCAGCCTTGAAAGAGGTAAAAAGTTCAGTTAAGCTTCAGATGAGACAGTACTGGCAGGCAGTGATTCTTCACCCAAACGGACGTTCATTCAGCCGCTGCACTCAGCGGATGCGCGCAGCCCATGACCCAAACAGGTGCTATTCCAAAGCAGATGCGTGTCTCAGTAATTCAAACGAATGCAGCAGAAACGTGATTTAATTTTTTTTTAATGGTCATGAAAGGACAAACACCCTCAGCTCCAAATCGTCTGCCGCTTTTATTCAGCTGCATGTCCCCAACCGCTAATAACTTATTAAAAATGTTGGGGGGGGGGGTTCCAGGTTCGGACCTGCAATTACTGTTAATTCGTCGGATCGGGTGGGGTTCAGAAATGACTGCGGGCTGGGGCCGGGTTGGATCAGATTTTTTGGGCCCGAAAGCAACTCTACTGTGGGAGGAAACCAGAGTACCTGGAGAAAACTCACGCAGCACAGAGAGAACATGCAAACTCCACCCAGAAAGATCCCTGACCGGGATTCAATTTAGCGTCCTGCTCACTGAGAGGCAGCAGCTCCACCAACTGATCCACCGTGTTACACATCAGCAACTACAACAACAAAAATAATAAACTTCTCATACATCTAAAACCATTGTTATAATGGTATTGTGTATATGTGCACCACTTTGGGCATGCTTTTGATGGATGTATTAAACATTCATCATATGAAACTAATTACTCTGACATAATTCTTACCCAGCTCACTTATAATCAAATGTTCTCTGTTCACATTAAACAGTTATTCTGAGAGTACAAAACTGAAAGTTATGCACCATAACTCATGTTCCCTGAAGGAAGGGAACGAGGTGCAACATAAATGCCATGGGAAATTGCGCCCCGCGCGATTACCTGAAGGAATACAATCACGCCTTTACGGCAGGGGCATCAGCGTCGCGCCAGAGACCCCGCCCTCTGGGTATTTAAGGCGCTGACGCCCATTCATCATTCTCCAAAATGCACTTCACTGAGCTTTCAGCATTGAAAAGGGCCAGGTATGTTGCATCTCATTCCCTTCCTTCAGGGAACATGAGTTATGGTGCATAACTTTCAGTTCCCTTATCAGTCATGTCACTCGGTGCAACATAAATGCTATGGGAACGTAATTCAATCACGCCCTTGAAATGCTCAGCAAAATGCATGCTAGTGTGAACGTCCGCCTTTATTCAGCAGGCATCTCAAGGCTGCTTTCTACTGTGTGTTAGAAAGGACAGCCTGAGTGACATCACACGCAGTAACATCCAAACTGTAATGCTTTGCAAAAGTGTTTGTTGAGCTCCAGTTCACAGCCGCACAGATGTCTGCAACTGGTACACCCTTGAACAGTGACCACGAGGTGGCCAAGCCCCGAGTGGAGTGAGTGCGCACTCCAGAGGGCACCTGTTGACCTTTGCTACTGTACGCCCTTTTTATGGCCTCAGTCACCCAGTGTGAGAGGTGCTGCTTTGATAGGGCCTTTCCTGTAGCTGGTGCAGCAAAGCACACAAACAGTTGATTTGTTTTTCTCCATTCAGCTGTTCTCTGCATGTAAGCACTTAAAGCTCTTACGGGGCAGAGAGCCTTCAGCCTTTCCTGTTCCTGAGTGAGGACAGGAGCAGGTGGAAAAGAAGAGAGATCAAAGTCCAGACTTCTGGGGTTCAAAGTCAAGACCTTGGGGATATACGCAGGATTAGGCCTTAGGGTGACCTTTGACCCGTCAGGGGCAAACCTGGTACACATTGGGTGTACGGACAAAGCATGGAGGTCACCCACACGTTTCGCGAGCAAAGAGCCAGGAGAAGAGTGGTCTTATTAGATAATAAATCTATCTTAATCTCGCTCAGTGGTTCGAATGGGGATCACAGAGAGCCCCCAAGACAATACTAAGATCCCATCCAGGGGTCAAGATCCTGCTGGGGGGTCTCTTCCTTAGCACGCCCTTCATAAATCTTATTATGAGTGGGTGCGCGCCAGGCGTCCTGCTCCTCCAGCACTCGTGACAAGCTGAAATTGCTGATAAGAACACCTTAATCATTGAGAAAGAACGACCTTTCTCCAGCAGGTCCTGAAGAAAGGTGAGGAGCTGGGTCAAGTCACATGAATAAGAAATA
>JBBPBX010004663.1:17528-35988 GCA_038048925.1 Garcialebias charrua
ATACTTTCTAATTATTTTAAGAGATTTCTTTATAAGGCCTGTGTGTCCTGTTCTTTGTACCACTGGTACATTTTCATTTTTAAATCACTTCTTGGTTACTGCCTTCATACATCTCCTCCTACATGTCTCTGTGTGAGTGCAGCTACAGCGTGCACTCTCAGGACATGATTACCTGCAGTGTTCCGTCAGGGATATATATATATATATATATATATATATGGATATATGATCTGAAGCAAACAGGCAGGTGTTCAACTGAACTGACCACTCATGCTGTTTGATAGTCTCCTCCATCATCCATCCATCCATCCATCCATTATCTTCTGCTTCCAGGTCATTGGGGCAGCAGCTTTACCAGGGCCATAATCCATATATATATCCCTATATATATATATATATATATTTTTTTTTTTCTCTCTCTTTTTGTTTTCTATTGTTTATTGTTTGATTGTTTATTGTTTAAGGAAATTCTACCATTACTGTTAATTGTTCTTTAGTTTTAGCAGGTCGCTTTCGTAAATGAGCCCATGAGGTTCAAAAGATTTACCTGACTAAATAAAGGTTGAATGAAAAAAAAAAAAGGGAGGACTGAACTTGGAAAAAGGGCCTTCTCCTACTCCGATCTCTCTAAATGGCTTTAAGAGTCTGTTGGACTCCTGGCTAGAACCAATACAGACATGTTCCTACATTTGCCTTATAATTTATCTGTTTTGCTACTTTGACCTTTTTTAGTTAAATTTGTTTAAAAAAAATCTGTATGCCTTTCTTATGAATGTCTGTTGTTGTTGCTGTTGTCATTCTTTGTTGAAAACAGGTCTCTCTTGTAAATGAGTCCTCGAAGCTCAATGGGATTAACCTGTCTAAATAAAGGTTGAATGAATTGGGAGTAATTAGAATTAGAATTAGAAGTTCTACTGTTCAAAATATTTCTGTGATAATTCAATCATGTTTCCAATAATTTTGCAACAAGCTGTTTGGTTTAATAATCAATGTTGAAAGTTTATTATCAAATTTCATACCTGATTATGTAAAAGCTTTTGTTTTATTTTGCTGTATTTCTTGATTTTATTGTACTTTTGATTGCAATAAAGCTTATGATTATGGACTAGTTTGCATCCTGGTAATAATTTGAGTGGAATGCACTGATTTATTTTCAATAGAACAAAACATCTTAATTTTAATTTGAGATCTAATTTTGAGAATCTTACATACATTTACATCAAATTGCTGGTGTCCTGCTACAAGTCCAAATTATTAGTTTACATGTGTTCAAATGCTCCATAAATCAACCAGAAATGAACCTTTAGATGACAGTTGAACAAACATTTAGTGACCACCATCATTATTAGTGTTTTTACATCAAGAATCAATTTAGATTCAATTCTGTAAGACCGATGACATTTCATTGTTTCACTTCAATTAGTTTTTACTGTCAAAGTGAAACATTGGTGTCCGTTCAAATATTATTTTTATATCACAAACTCTTTGCACCTGATATTTCACCTCAATCATCTTAAAACTTTAAATAATTTCCTCCATCCATCCATCATCTTTGCCCGCTTCTTCCTTTTTGGGTCGTGGAGGTCACTGGTACCCATATCCAGCAGTCACTGTGTGAGAGACGAGGGACACCTGGACAAGTCTCCAGTCCATCACAGGGACACCTGGACAGGTCTCCAGTCCATCACAGGGACACCTGGACAGGTCTCCAGTCCATCACAGGGACACCTGGACAGGTCTCCAGTCCATCACAGGGACACATGGACAGGTCTCCAGTCCATCACAGGGACACATGGACAGGTCTCCAGTCCATCACAGGGACACATGGACAGGTCTCCAGTCCATCACAGGGACACATGGACAGGTCTCCAGTCCATCACAGGGACACATGGACAGGTCTCCAGTCCATCACAGGGACACATGGACAGGTCTCCAGTCCATCACAGGGACACATGGACAGGTCTCCAGTCCATCACAGAGACACATGGACAGGTCTCCAGTCCATCACAGAGACACATGGACAGGTCTCCAGTCCATCACAGAGACACATGGACAGGTCTCCAGTCCATCACAGAGACACCTGGACAGGTCTCCAGTCCATCACAGAGACACATAGACAAACGAGACAAACAATCATTCACTCTCTCACCACAGAGACCATTTAGAGTTAGTTGTGGTCTGTTCCAGCTCCTGCCGCTCCCACCTGTTCCTGATTGTCCTTTCCCAGGTGTTTGCAATTGTCTGATGGTTCGAGCTGTCATTTCTAACCAGAACCCGGAGCCCGGCCTAGCCTGACCCGGATTCAGACCGGGCCGGTCCGTAACAATGTGCTTAATATGCAGGCCAGCTCGGTGTCGGGCTTATGATTGTATCAGCAGACGCACGCAACTGACAATCCAATTATATGGCAACATGGCTTGCCATACTTCTACCTGCCACACGCGGCCATTTCACCAGGAGCTGACCGGCCTTTAAAGAGGTAAAAAGTTCAGTTAAGCTTCAGACAGATTACTGCCAGCGATCCATTGCCCAAATGGACGTTCATTCAACCACTGCACTCAGCGGACGAGCACGGCCAATGACCCAAACGGGTGAGATCCCAACATATCTGACATGTCAGAGCAGAGTCCTTGTCTGAATGATGCAGAATGCAGACAGAAGCAGGGATTTAATGTGCTTTGACCACCATGAAATGACAAACACCCCCCCACCTCCGATCCTTTGCCCCCTTTATTCAGCCGCGTGCGTCTGCCAGCCAGCAGTCAAAGCTTAATTAAAAAATGTCAGGGTTTTTTTCAGGGTCGGACCTGTAATTACTGTTAATTCATGGGATCTGGTGAGGTTTGGAAATGATGGCTACGGACTGGGACTGGGGCTGGGTCGGATTTTTTTTGGGACCCAAATGCAACTCTACTGCTTGTTAGCGTCTGTATATTAGTCTGTGTTTGTCATTGTCTGGGCATTGTTCTGGTATGGTGTCCTGTCTCTGTCTCCCTCCATGTCTCCCCTGCTCTAATGTAAGTTTTGCTGCCACGTCAGCTTCTTGTTTTCTTTAATAGAATAATATTATTTATTTTACATATGAACTGTCCACCTCTGTCTGCACATGCGCTCAACCAAACTACAGAAACCTGATAGCATGTTGAACCAGACTACTGTACCTGGAGAAAACCCACACATACACGGAGAGAACATGCAAACTCCACCCAGAAAGGTCCCGGACCGGGATTTGGAGCGGCAACCTTCTTGCTGAAAGGCAATAACTCTACCAGCTGTGCTCCTATTTCATCCATCCATCCGTTTCATCTCCTATAACAACAATTTCCTTTTCTGGACAAGACATCCCCCTCTCCACCTCTGTTACTAATCTTGGAATAAAAATGGACTCTCATCTTACATTTGAAAATCACATTAAGCTTCTGTTTAAAACCTGCTTCTTCCATCTTCGAAACATCTCCAGACTTCGCCCATCTCTAACTTTTTCTGATGCTGAGAAACTCGTCCATGCCTTTGTCTCCTCCAGGCTCGACTACTGCAACTCCCTGTTTATTGGAATCCCTGGCAAAAACCTTCAGAAGCTTCAATATATTCAAAACAGTGCAGCAAGGATTTTGTTGAGAGTTCGTAAATTTGAACATATTACACCCATTCTCCATAACCTCCATTGGCTTCCTGTCACCTACAGAATTCAGTACAAAACTGCTCTCATTACACATCAATGCTTACACGGAACTTCACCAGATTATCTAAAGGACATTCTTGCACCATATTCATCCACCCGGTCTCTACGATCACAGAACAGTAATCTACTTCACATTCCGAGAACCAAATTAAGGACCATGGGAGACCGGGCTTTCAGTGTGGCTGCCCCCCGCCTGTGGAACTCTCTTCCTGACTGCCTGAGAGCTCCACAGTCACTGGTTGACTTTAAGAGCAGCTTGAAGACCTTTCTTTTCAACCGAGCATACTCTGCCTCCTCATGATTCTATTTTTGATCTTAGTTGATACTGTTATTGAGTTTACTTGTTTTATTACTTGTTTTATGACTTGTTTTATTGACGTTTAAATTTTGTTGCACTTTGTAGCACTTTGAGATTTTCATTAATGAAAAGTGCGTTATAAATTAAATTTATTATTATTATTATTATTAATGGGTATTTTCAAATGAATAATTGTTTTATTTTCAAGTACTTTGTAAAAATATGAGTTGATTTGTTTCAACCATTAGGCCAATTGTATTTCAGCTTAGAGCGGAACAGCTCATAAAATCCACGGTTAATTTCGTTTTTTGAGGGCATTGTTTATTTTATTTCTAGTTATAATTTATTTTCCGTTTTTGTTCAAATACACTATTCATCCATTCATCTATTATCTTTACCTGCTTTTTCCTTTTGGGGTCACAGTAGAGTAATACTATTCATCAGTAATAGATAATCCACACTTCAGTTATTCTTGTGGACATACTGTTACGTGAAAACTGAAAGAAATGGCATGTCACCATGACGGGGTTTGTGTAAAACTGGGTGCAATTTTTTTTTTGCTAAGTAATTGGGAGTACATTTCATTCTTTGTGGGGAAAAAAGTTGGACTTTAAATTAGGCTCAGAATATATATAAAAAATGTTTAAAATCTTAAAAGAATTGGTTTTCTTGACCACTTCACCCCAATTTTGGTAATACTGTAGTATCTTGTTTATGTTAATACATCAAATTTGACTTACTCTGTATTTGAAAATTTCCTATGTAGTATTTTTACAGTGGTACGCTGAAATGTTTTTTTATTTTGTAGTTATTATAAAAAGATAGAGGAACACTTATTATCAGGTGAGGCAGAGGAGAAGTCCTAACTACAGTAAGAGAGGATGAAAATACCAGCAACAAAACCAGTACAAGTGATCAACACAGCAGGATGGTCTATAACAGCGACACATAATGAGCAGTCAGTTTACTATAGAAAGCCCACAAATAAACAAACAGTAAATAAGCAAACAGTAGATGAACGAGAATCTAACATATGCAACAAAAACAAAGAATGTTAAAACAGGAAGCTTGGACAAGAAAAAAGACAGTTTTGTTCAAGAGATCAAATGTAGGCAAACAAAAAGTGCACAACACATTTAACTGTGTTTGTGTTGTTCCTGGGGACATCAGGCTTTATTGAGCCCATCAACACAGCAGGAAGAAAAGAAATCACTCCTGCAAGAGGTGGCGCTAATGGCTTTAACTGTGAGTGTGTGTGTGTGTGCTGATTGATCGAACACGCCAAGTCCATCTCCGCTTTGCCTGCTGGGAGCCAGAGTGTGAAATTGCTAAAACAGCAAACAAATAATCAGGACACAACACAGACACTCACACACATACACACAAACTGTGTTCACACACCATTACTATCACACATATTTCAATGGTTTTCACCCATTTGCTCAGAAATAGACACATGCAAACTTTTACCTTTACCTTATTTAGTCAGAGTCAGAGAGTCTTTATTGTCATTTGCACCGCATGTGGTACAAGTGATGAAACGAGATTATGTACACAGGGTCCCAGTTACATCCAACAACAAAATGTAAGAGAAAAACAGTAATAACATCTAGGATATAACTAAGAAAAACATCAACTAGAAATACACTAAGCCCTAATGTAATAGAAAAACATCATTATAAACAGCAGCACGAACATGAGTCTGTATGAGCAGATGGTCACAGATGAACACAGCAACAAGAAAACAGATCAGCATCAGCATGATGTGATATTTTGCAGTGTTTATTCTTATTATTTATTTATTCATGAGTCTAACAGCCTCAGGGTAGAAGCTGTTCCTCAGTCTAGTGGTTCTACATTTGATGCTCCTCAACCTCCGTCCTGAGGGGAGTGGGGCAAAGAGTGAGTGTGCTGGGTGAGTGAGGTCTTTCATGATGCAGGTGGCTCTTTTCCTGCATCTGGAGGTGTAAATGTCTGTGATGGTGGGGAGACTGACTCCAACAGACTTCTGTGCAGCCTTCACCACTCTCTGTAGAGCTTTCCTCTCTGCAACTGTGCAGCCTCCATGCCACACATTGATGCTGGAGCACAGGATGCTCTCCACTGCACACCTGTAGAAGGAGGTGAGGACTGGGCTGCTCAGACCAGCTCGTCTCAGCCGTCTGAGGAAGTAGAGTCTCTGATGACCTTTCTTGATCAGGCTGGTGGTGTTGTTGCTCCAGCTGAGGTTATCATTCAAGTGTACACCCAAGTACTTGTAGCTGGAGACCACTTCCACTGCAGATCCTCTTATGTTCAGTGGGGCGTGGGTGTGTTTGTTCCTTTACTTTTGTGTAAAGTACATTAAAAAAAAGTAAAAGTGATTTTACTTTTGTTCCTTTCCTTTCCTTTTGTGTGTTTGTATTTACCACTTACACTTGTGTTTTTCTGTATTTCCAACAGTGTTTATGACAGTAATCCACTTTATTGTTTACTCACGAGAGTAAACAATGTGCATGGACATATTTTTTCCTCAACAGGATCTGTCACATGAACATACAAAAAAAAAAAAAGCAAGTACAGTATGCTCTTCTTCATTTGTAAGAGCTCGGGTATCAGGATCATATGAGTAATCAATTTTTACCAGGTCCTTGTGTTATCTGACAAGTTCTCTGTCATTACTGATGTAAAAAGAACCTCTGCTACAGGAAAGCACACTACTTTTATACTACTATGCAAAAACTCAGGACAGTGTTACACTTTTACTATTTTATGCTTATGTTTATTAAATGCTTCAGTGTTTTAGTGTTTAAATGGTTACTGTTGCACTGAGGGACTGAGAGAAATGCAATTTCAATCCTGTGTATGTCCTGTACATATTGCAGTTCTGACAATAAAGTTGACTTTGACTTGACTTTGAATACTTTAGGGAGTAAATAAATAAATAAAATGTTTCCCTCTTAACTATAGCCAAGTCGCAGAGGTAACAATTCCAGGAGGGTAAGCCAGACTTTCCTCTTCAGCTCCTCCTGGAGGATAGACTTCCCACGCAAGTAAGTTCTGGGTCTGTGCCAGGACAACCTCCAGAGAGGGGTAGCCAGGAAGCGTCCTAATCAGGTGACCCAACACCCCAGTTGTCTCCTTTCAATAAGGAGGAGCAGCAGCTCTACTCTGAGCCCCCCCAGATGACAGAGTTCATACAGCTACAAGGCTCATTTTAGCTGCTTAGATCCAAGATCTTGTTCTTACAGTCATGACCTATAGAGAATTGGAACATGCATGGTCAGTAAGACCCTCTTTACTTCCATAGGAGTTCAGAGGGTAAGCATTAGTTTCTGCTTGTAGAGTACTTTTATCGGTGTTCATTTGTTGGTTTCAAGCGTTTTTAACGTGATAACTATGGGTGGAACGATAAGACAAGACAAGATGAGATATAAGATTTAACCAAAATTTTTAAGAAATACATGTGTGCTACTGACTCAACTGATTAAAACGTCTCCTGGTTGATTTCTAAAGTGACTTGTAAGACTTTAGAAGGGAAACAACAGTCCAATATTTTTTCACCTCTACCTCAATATTTGATCAACTTTTTCCCCTCATTTCAAAGATATTAGCAAAACGGTCAAAATGTCTTATTTTTTCAGTCAACAAATTGTGTGTATTCTGCATTTAAATAAATGTACAATAAAGACTCTTCTTCTCAGCACATAGCTGCAGAGGCTGAAGGAGGAAAACAGAGCATGTCTTTACAACATAGCTTGAGTAGATAGACCACAGAGGTAGTGCCTGACAATTTGGCTTAAACTGCTGCCACACAAACAAACTGACCTTTTTACAGTTGCATGTGTAAAATCAGGCGCTGCACCCGCAAATAGTTTATTGACTATTATACAAACATGTTTGAAATTTGTGTTATTGGTATTTTATGTAGAGTAGCACAGTTGGAAGAGCTGCTGCCTCTCAGCAAGCAGGTCACTGGTGCAAATCCTGGCAGGGGGTCCTTTCTGGGTGGAGTCTAATGTTCTCTCTGCACATGTTTTCCCCAAGTACTCCGGTTTCCACACACAGACTAAAAACATGCATGTTAGACTAAATGGTAACTCTAAATTGTCCCTAGGTGTGAGATAGAGAGTGAATGGTTGTTTGTCTGTGATGGACTGGAGACCTGTCAGATCGCCTTGTCTTATCTGAAGAAACCTCAAGTTTCAGGAATCGTGTTCTTTGAACTGATAAGACTAAAGTAGAAAGATTTAGCTATAATCTACAGCATCATGACAAAGACAAACAATATCATCACAAACACCTCAACCAACTGTCAAGCACGGTGATGGAGAGCTGATGATTTAGGCTTGTTTTGCAGCAGGACCTGGCCTCATGTATCAAAAACCTGCGTGGATTTCCTACTGGAAAGTGACGTACGGACAAATCCAGAAAAGTGTCTACGCACAAAAAAATCCAGATTTATCAAACCCTGCGTACACCTGAATCCACGCACATTCCTTTTGTACATCACGATGAACGTGGAACTGAGCGCACATGAGAGAGTGGCCGACTCCGCCTTTGACACGCCTCCGTATGAATATGCAAAGTCATTCAAATATGCCATGCACGACAGGAATGTCGTCTCTGCTCCATTGCAAATCATGTCGGAACGTGGAAAAAAGAGGAACTTCACGGACTGTGAACAGGAATCACTTCTGAGTGAGGCAGAGAAGCACGGAAAAAGGTTTTATTCGGCACGCCTAGCGCAAAACATACCATCCACTTTTAAACAAGAAGTTGACCCATCTGCTCTAACATGCCTGTATAGGTTAGTGGTGAGCGCGCCCGCCCTTCGTCCCAAAGGTCGTGAGATCGACTCCCCCTTGGTACAACGTTTTTTTTTTTCATTCCAGATTTAAAGAACACAGGAAAACTATTTAATAAAACAACAAGAAATAGAACAATACATGAAATGAAAGGAAGCAGACGATTTCTTGTTTTGTAAATAGTTTTCATGTGTATTTAAATCTGGAACGAAAAAAAAAAAGAGAAACGTTGTACCATGCGAGATTCGAACTCATGACCTTTGGAACTAAAGGCAACCGCGCTACACACTGACCTAAACGTAGGCGTGTTGGTACAGCTTGGTTAACTTCTTATTTAAAGAAATCACATCTCATTGTTGTCAATATCGTTGCCACTATTTGGCGCATGCTTTTATATCCACTCATCTAATTGCGTCCATGTGGATGTAATAATTGTTAATCATGTGTGTTTGGTGGGATTTATGATTATTTTCATATCATGGACACAGTTTCTCTGAATAACCTGTAAGTGTCGCCAAAGGAAATATAACCACAGAAACGTGCGTACGCAAGCAGGGGAGCAGCCGTGGATTTGTACGTGGATGCGCAGATATTCCCGTTCATATCAGATTTGATACATACGCCACTTTGCGTGGAAAGTGACGTGCGCAATGTTTTTGTGCGCACGCATGGTTGATACATGAGGCTGGACACCATGTAGCACTTTGAGATTTTTGTTAATGAAAAGTGCGTTATAAATTAAATTCATTATTATTATGTAGTCACTGAGACATATTCTCTAGTAAAATGTGAGGACATCTGGCTGACAGCTAAAGCTTGAACCAAACTGGGTCATGGTGCAACACAAAAATAATCTCAAGCACACCAGCAGCTCTACAACAGAATGTCTAAAAACATTAAGGTGTGGCAGTAATCCAGTCAAAACTGAAACCTCAACCTGATTGATATGTGGAGGACATATCCACTGGTGAAACCTTAAGAAACCTGTGTATGATTAAATTCCTGAAAAATGGCAAGAAGCTCAAGTAATTTGTAATAACAGTGCACATTTCTGCTGCAAGGCTTAAAGAGGCTGAGAAGTTCGTAGAGGACCAGTTTTTAAATTATTTTTGCCAACAGCTTTTCTTCTTGTTGCTGGCTCACAGGGTGAGCTTAGCTGAATTGTAAAAAATATTCAATTAGGCTTGTGTTAAATTTAATAGGGAGTGGTGGTGCAGAGGTTGGAGAAGGTGGACCTGTGATCGGAAGATCGCCAGTTCAACTCCCAGTACCGACAACATACAAATGTGGGTGGGAAAGGTGAAGCACCCACACCTACCTAAACCCTCATTTGCCCAACTCTGGGCCCTTGAGCAAGGCCCTTAAACCCCACCATCTGCTCCCCCAGGCACCCGAGGTGACAGCTCTCTGCTCCACACAGAGGGCTGTGGTAGCTCGGTAGTCTGTGGTTGAGTCAAGAAGAGCATCCGGTATAAAAATAATTGCCATGTCTTTGTGCGACTTAGTTTGTTCTGGCGACCCCTGACGAAGGGAGCAGCCGAAAGAAGAAAAAGAAAAAAAGGGCTTCCGTTAAATATTCATACAAATGCAAAATATTGTGTTTATCTGAAGTTTATTTTTCTAATTTCCGTACTTTGTAAGAGGTTATATTTTGCTTTTTGTTTTATATTGAATCAAAGTTGTTTTTACAAAAGTGTACAGGTCATAGCACTGCCCTAAAAATATTTAAAACTTTTCTTGCATCTAAAATGTGTTTAGGAAACACACATTGTTGTCAGAAGCATTTGTAATGATGGGAGGACACAATGGTGGGGGTCTGGGGTCCTCTCCCAGAAATTTTTGAATGAATTAGATGCCATTTCCTGCATTCTGGTGTATTTTGACAAGCTGTTAAACATCTATGTTTACCTAAAACACTTGATTCAATAACTCTTACTGGCACTAACATAGTGTTACGCCAAATTTACACTACATGCGTTCCGGCTCCGCCCCGCTCCGGTCCGACCTCCGCAGCAAATACGCACCCATTATAATCAATGAGAGAGTTTACACTGGCTCCGCACGGCGGCGGCGAGCAGCGGCGAGCGGACGGCAGTCCGTCAAAATTAGAATCCATCCTATTTCTGCCGGACGCCGGAGCTGTGCCGGAGTCAACTTTCAAAGATTACGTCGCACCAACAGGAAAAGGAACGAGCACAACATCCGTATTTACAAAATAAAATCACCACGGGCGGACTAATCCTAGCTCTATACGGATTTATTTGTACAAAAATGCTGTCAAACTATCATTTATGACTACGCCTACAAACGCAATACAAGAAATAAATAAATAAAAAAAGTATTTTATTCTGAAATGTAATACATCACTTCCTGTTGCTCAAACCATGTCCTGTCGCTCATTTACGAGAGAAGATCAACAACCAAACAGCGAGGCTGTCTCTACTGTTGTTCTCCTTCTTCCACCGAATGAATTGTTTTGTTCTGACTTACTTATTTATCACTTGATTTATCGCGCGATCTCGCAATTCCCGCGCATGCGTCTCGGAGCGGCGCATCCAGGCGGACCTGAGCGGAGCGGAGGTAGTGGAAACTGGACTCGCTCAGCTGCGACCTGCGGAGCGGGGCGGAGCCGGACCGCATGTAGTGTAAATTTGGCGTTAAGCTAGCGGTATGTAATACAGACACCCTTGCTAAGATGCTACAGATGTGGCCCTCCACTTCTCTCACACACTTGGACTACTGTATTGCCCTCTATGCTGGGGTCAGCCAGGTCTCCATTTCCCATCTCCAGCTCATCCAAAATGCTGCTGCTCGGCTCTTAACTGGAACTCGTAGATTTGAGCATATCTCACCAGTTTTATCCTCACTTCACTGGCTTCCTGTAAGTACAAGAATTGATTTCACCCCGTCATCTTGCTAAGCTATTCCCTCTCGAGCCCCGAGATCATCTGATCTGCTGCATTTGTCTGTTCCAAAAACACGACTGAAGCTCAGAGACGATCTGGATTTTTCAGCCGTGGGCCCCAAACTTTGGAATAATCTGCCCCACAACATTAGGAAGGCAAATTTTCTTCCTGTTTTTTAATCTCTCTTAAAAATTGGTCTGTTTTTGCTGGTATTTCTGGAATTATCTAGCAATAATAAATCTTCTTCATACACCAAAGTTAGTCGTGGAGGTCCTCAAGGCTCAGTGCTTGGACAAATACTCTTTACTTTATACAGTATATGCTTCCATTAGGTATAGTTATTAAACAGCATGGAATAAATTTTCATTTTTATGATAATAACACCTCCTGGGGACTCCCTTGTTCTACTGGGGGACTTCAACGCTCACGTGGGTAATGACAGTGAGACCTGGAGGGGTGTGGTTGGGAGGAACGGCCCACCTGATCTGAACCTGAGTGGTGTTCTGTTATTGGACTTCTGTGCTCATCATGGATTGTCCATAACAAACACCATCTTCAAGCATAAAGGTGTCCATATGTGCTCTTGGCCCCAGGACACCCTAGGTCGCAGTTCGATGATCGACTTTGTTGTCGTCTCATCTGATCTGCAGCCTCATGTCTTGGACACTCGGGTGAAGAGAGGGGCAGAGCTGTCAACTGACCACTACCTGGTGATGAGTTGGTTCCGATGGTGGGGGAGGATGCCAGTCAGACCTGGCCGACCCAAACGTATTGTGAGAGTCTACTGGGAACATCTGGCAGAGTCTCCAATGAGACGGAGCTTTAACTCCCACCTCTGGAAGAGCTTTAAACATGTTCTTGGGGAGGTGGGAGACATTGAGTCAGCGTGGGCCATGTTCTGCACCTCTATTGTCAAGGCAGCTTATCAGAGCTATGGCCGTAAGGTTGTTGGTGCCTGTCATGGTGGCAATCCTTGAACCTGGTGGTGGACACCGGCAGTGAGGGATGCTGTCAGGCTGAAGAAGGAGTCTTATTGGGCCTTTTAGGCCTGTGGGACCCTGGAAGCAGTCCAAGCGACATGCAGCAAAGGTGGTCGTTGAGGCAAAAACTCGGGCATGGGAGGAGTTCGGAGAGGCCATGGAGAATGACTTCCGTATGGCTTTGAGCCGATTCTGGTCCACCATCCAGTGTCTCAGGGGAGGGCGGGGGAAGCGGTATGCCGTCAACACTATTTATAGTGGAGGTGGTGTGCTACTGACCTCAACTCGGGATGCCGGTGGGCGGACTACTTTGTAGACCTCCTCAATCCCACTGGCATGTCTTCCACTGAGGAAGTGGAGCCTGGGGACTTTGGATCAGGCTCTACAATATCTGGTGCTGAGGTCAACGAGGTGGTTAAAAAGCTCCTCGGTGGCATGGCCCCAGGGGTGGATGAGATTTGCCCAGAGTTCCTTAAGGCTCTGGATGTTGTGGGGTTGTGTTGGCTTACACGACTCTGCAATATTGCGTAGAAATTGGGGACAGTTCCCCTGGATTGGCAGACTGGGGTGGTGGTCCCCCTATTCAAAAAGAAGGACCATTGACTGTGTTCCAACTACAGGGGGATCACACTCTTAAGGTTCCCTGGTAAGGTCTATTTGGGAGCTCTGGAGAGGAGGGTCTGTCGGATAGTCAAACCTCGGATTCAGGAAGAACAGTGCGGTTTTCCTCCTGATCATGGAACACTGGACCAGCTCTACATCCTCACCAGGGTCCTGGAGGGTGTGTGGGAGTTTGCCCAACCAGTCTAAATGTGCTTTGTGGACTTGGAGAAGGCGTTCGACCGCATCCCTTGGGGAACCCTGTGGGGGGGACTCCAGAAGTATGGAGTACCAGGCCCTTTGATACAGTCTATTAGGTCCCTGTGTGACCAGTGTCAGAGCTTGGTCCGCATTGCCGGTAGTACGTCAGGCTTGTTCCCAGTGAGAGTTGGACTCCGCCAAGGTTGCACTTTGTCACCGATACTGTTCATAACTTTTATGGACAGAATTTCTAGGCACAGCCAAGGTGTTGATGGGATCCGTTTTGGTGGCCTTAGGATCGCTTCTCTGTTTTTTTGCAGATGATGATGTCCTATTGGCTTCATCTGGTCGTGATCTAGAGCTTTCGTTGGAGCGGTTTGCAGCCGAGTGTGACGCGGCCGGGATGAGGATCAGTTCCTCCAAATCCGAGACCATGGTCTTGAGCCAGAAAAGGGTAGAGTGCCCTCTCCAGGTCGGGGAGGAGGTCCTGCCCCAAATGGAGGAGTTTAAGTATCTTGGGATCTTGTTCATAAATGAGGGAATAATGGAGCATGAGATCAAAAGGCGGATAGGTGCAACGTCCGCAGTGCAGCGTCCGCAGTGCAGCGGGCGCTGTACCGGTCTGTCTTGGTGAAGAGAGAGCTGAGTCAAAAGGCAAAGCTCTCATTTTACCAGTCGATCTACATTCCTACCCTCATCTATGATGATGATGAGCTTTGGGTTGTGACAAAAAAAAACTAGATCACGGATACAGGCAGACGAAAAGAGTTTTCTCCACAGGGTGTCTGGACTCTCCCTTAGAGATAGGGTGAGAAGCTCGGTCATTCGGGAGGGACTCAGAGTAGAGCCGCTGCTTCTCCACATCGAGAGGAGCCAGTTGAGGCAGCTCTGGCATCTGGTTAGGATGCCTCCTGGACACCTCCCTGATGAGGTGTTCCAGGCACATCCCGCCGGGAGGAGACCCAGAGGAAGACCCAGGATGCGCTGGAGGGACTATGTTTCTCAGCTGGCCTGGGAACGCCTTGGGATTCCACCAGAGGAGCTGGCCCAAGTGGCTGGGGGGAGGGAAGTCTGGGCCTCCTTACTTAGACTGCTACCCCCGCGACCCAACCCCGGATAAGTGGAAGAGAATGGATGGATGGAAGGATACTGATGACACACAATTATATTTGTCCATGGAACCTAATCAACCCAATCAACTACTTAGAACACAAGCATGTCCTAAAGACATAAAAAAAAACTGGACGACCCTTAGTTTTCTCCTTTTGAACACAGACAAGACTGAGGTTTTGGTTTTTGGTCCTGAGCATTATTTTTTTCAATCTTTCTCCCTCCTTGGATGGCATTAATCTGTCCTCCATCTCTAATGTTAAAAACCTTGCTGTTATTTTTGATCAGGACATGTAATTTATCCCCCAGATTAAAATGTTACTAGAACCGCCTTCTTCCACCTGCATAATATCACTAAAATTAGAACAATCTTATCTAAAAATTTTGAAAAAAAACTGGATCATGCATTTGTCACATCTAGACTCTATTATTGCAATGGTTTGTCGTCTGGGTGTCCAAACACTTCTTTAAAACGTCTTCAGTTGATCCAAAATGCTGCTGCCAGAGTCTTAACTGAAGTTAGGAGAGATCTTATCTTTCCAGTTTTAGCTTGTCTCCATTGGCTCCCTGTCAAATCCAGAATAGAATTCAAAATCCTACTTCTAACCTACTTCATTTTCAGACTGCAGATTTACTTGCAGTTTCCACAAATAGATTGGGAGGAAGATCTTTCAGTTATCAGACTCCTCTCTTGTGGAACCAACTTCCAGTTTCTGTCAGTGAGGCTGACTGTCCAGTTTTAAAACAAGGCTTAAGACTTTCATTTTGATAAATCATATAGTTAGTGTTGGCCTATGTTTCCTGAGCTATCCCTTAGTTCTGCTGCTATAGGTTTAGACTGATGGAGGACACACTGACCACATTTCTTCAGTCTGCTACTGCCTTTATTTACTCTCCGCAACCTGTTTTGTATTTGTAATTATTTTTTTCTATCCTTAACATGTTTTTTTGTTTTTCAGGTATACAGGTGTCTTTCTGGACCTATATCTGCTGTAGAGATATTGCACCGGTCAGTTTTACTGACTACAATATTCCAGATGAGAAATTGAGTAGACGTTTATCTGACACAACTTATCATCAATATTAAACAAGTTCTCTTTTTTCAGGATTTAAACATGAACTTGTATGTCCAGGCGAGATATAACTTGACAGGAAACGTTATTATGTTGGTTCACCAGGGGATAAATCATTTAATGATAGAATCGTTAAATTACAACAACATTTCATGAGAATTGGTTCTTGATCAATTTCTTATACCTTAACTATCGACAGATTTAAATTTTGAACAACAGACAAGTAAAAGATGACATTACTTCTTCTGTAGGTACTCTAACTTTCGAGACATTTTAAAATGCTTCTGTTCAAAAACACATCCGACACTTGCGGGGGGGTGGGGGGTAGCGGTGCGCCACAGCTCTTCTGAATAAGTGAAACTATAATGTAACACAGTTGTTTACACTAAAATTAAAAATATTTGACCATCCGACACTTGCGGGGTGGGAGGGGTAGCGGTGCGCGCGACTGAGAGCAGAACTTCAATCTCCGAACGCGTGAAGTTCTTCTTTTTACTTCTTGATTTTGAATGAATGGACACTTCCTGCTGTCAAAAGGCAGGAAACGTGGCCTTATATGGTGTTTTGAGGGGTGGGAATTATATAATAATAATAATAATGTATTTTCCTGTCATCTGCGTATGTTTCCCATACACAGACGAAATTCATCTCTGCATTTAACCCAACCACCTACCAGGTGGTGCAGTGAGCAGCCCGAAAGCGCCTGGGGAGCTGGAGAAATAGGTGTGCACTAATAGACACCCCAAGGTGGGTAGTGGCCGGGGCGCGAACCCGCGTCCTTCGGGTCCCAAGTCAAAAACCCTGCCACTAGACCATCTTGTAAATAACCTCTCCGCGAGCACGCGCAGGTTGATAGAACAGGTGAGATTCATTAAATTTATGCAGCTCGTTTACACACTTTTCCTGTGGATAGAAGAGTTTGTTGAATCTGACGTGGCATGTTCGTACGAACGCTTCGTACGAACAAAAGTAGGAGAAGTTTAGGATAAAAATACGAACATGTTCGTGCATGAGGGCCATTGTTTTTATTCAACTTCAATCTTTTCTAGAGCTCAACAACCTGTTTGAAAAATTTAAGTCTGGTTTTCGAGCTCGTCACCGTACTGAATCTGCAATGCTCAAAGTGCAGAATGACATTCTTCTGTCCCTGGATGCAAAAAACCCTGCTTTGCTGGTGATGTTAGACCTCTCAGCAGCTTTTGACACCGTCGACCATCAGGTACTAATCAACCGCTTGTCTCAGCTGGTTGGCCTCCAGGGAGCTGTGCTTGAGTGGTTCAGATCTTACCTGACTGGGAGAACCTTTTCTGTCATGATAGGTGATCTGTCCTCCTCTTCATCAACCCCTCTGACCTCTGGCGTACCACAGGGATCCATTCTGGGGCCAGTCCTCTTTTCTCTTTACATGCTGCCATTAGGATCAATCATTGCACGTCATAATCTGTCTTTTCACATGTATGCAGACGATTTACAAATCTATCTGCCAGTCACTCCCAACCCCTCACTCAGTTCAAACACTCTTGTCAACTGCTTAAATGACATTAAGCACTGGCTCTCTCAAAACTTCCTCCACCTAAACACAGATAAAACTGAATGCATTTTATTTGGTGCACCTGATGACACCAGCAACATCCTTCCCAGTCCCAGTGTTGGTTTTCCCCTCCCCCACTTCAACCCGGTGGTCAGAAATCTTGGAGTGCAGCTTGACTCCAACTTAAAGTTTGATAAACAGATCAGTTCTGTTGTCAAGACCAGCTTTTTCCAGCTCCGTCTGCTCTCTAAAGTCAAGTCATTTCTCAGCCGTGGTGATCTGGAGAAGGCCATCCATGCCTTTGTGACCTCCAGACTTGATTATTGTAATGCTTTGTATGTTGGTATTAATCAATCCTCCATCTCCCGTTTACAGCTTGTACAGAACTCTGCCGCGCGCTTTTTGACCAACACACGAAAATATGAACACATCACTCCTGTCCTGTCCTCTCTACACTGGCTCCCGGTTCAGTTCAGGATACAGTTCAAGCTGCTGCTGTTTGTTTTCAAAGCTCTGAATGGACTTGCACCTCTCTACATCTCAGAACTTTTGAAAGTCCATCAGCCCGGCAGAGCTTTACGATCTGCCAGTCAACACCTGCTGGAGGTGCCTCGCTCAAGGTACAAACAATGGGGAGACCGGTCATTTTCTGTTGCCGGCCCAAAAGCCTGGAACAGTCTCCCCCTTGAGCTGCGTGCCACCTCTGATCTGACTCTGTTCAAAACCAGACTGAAGACCCACTTGTTCAAAAAAGCTTTCAGTGTGTAACTTTTATTACTTTTGGTATTTTAGTATGTAGCATTTTTATTTCCATTGCCTTCTTTTATTACTGTTGTTTTTTATTCTATTTTCACTGATTTATTGTTCCAGTTTAGACATCTTTTTATCCTGTTAAGCACCTTGGTCAATGCAAGGCATTGTAGGAAGGTGCTATACAAATAAAGTTTATTATTCATCCTGACAATTATTATATTATTATAAATAAAGTTGACTTGACGCATCCTAACCCCACCCCTCACCCCCCATCAACAGCTGCCAGCACCAACGTAGAGCAAAGCTAGCAGAGGTCCACCCCACCCGTCGACAAAAGCCCCAAAGAGATGAATGCCTTTCCAAGCCACATGACCTTGGGGAAACACTGCATGTGGTGAGTTGTTGTAGGTAAGCAAGAAAACCTGGAGTGGACTTTTAGTGGTTTGAGCAAAAGTGGAATGGATTTGTTCATAAAGAAAGAGAAACAGCACTGGGTGAACTAATATTTTATGGTAAATGTGTATGTGTGTGTGTGTGTG
>JBBPBX010004663.1:42230-67187 GCA_038048925.1 Garcialebias charrua
AAGAGCCTGCTTTCGTTATAAAACAGTGGGCCAAAACACTCAGTATTACCGGGAACAGCTTCCAGGACCTTTCTTCATTGTATGAAAACTTGCAACCAAATGCAAGAAAAGTTTTGAAGTCCATTGTCTTTCCTCAGGAAATGAATGTCCATCAGAAGGATATTCAAAAGTACGTTAGCACGTATATCAGGAATGCAGATTTGCAGCATCTGTCCTTGTTTCTAAGGTTCTGCACAGGTTCAGACCTGTTCCTGGATAAGAAAATTCTTATCGATTTCACAAAGATTCAAGGGTTTCTCAGAAGACCTGTGGCTCACACGTGTAGCTGTGTCCTTGAGCTGTCAATCTACTATGACAGCTATCCAGATTTCAGTGCTGAAATGAACAAAGTTTTGGAGTCTAATGTATGGGTCATGGACATTATTTAATGTTTTGAAAGTGATGGTGGCACTACACAGTTTTGGAACTACAAGAAGAAAAAAAAAGAGATTAAGGTGGCCATTTAAATTAACAAGTCCCCTCTCAAGATCTAAGTAGATGTTTTGAGGATTTCCCCCCAAATTTCCTTGTCAGAGTTTAACGTTTTACAGATAAAAAAAATTCTGAGGTGATTTCCCCCCAAATTTCCTTGTCAGAGTTTAACGTTTTACAGATAAAAAAAATTCTGGGTGATGTTCACCTTTCCAAAACTTTCTCCGGATGTAATAAAAAAGGGATCAACTGTTTGTGATAGGTAAATGCTGGTTTGTGCAGCACAGTTGTTGGTTTGTTTAAAGGAAGGCTGTCGAAACTCAACAATGCTTCTTAGCACTACTCTTTCAAAATTATCAATGATTTGGAATCTGTAGTTAATTTTTATGCAAAAAAACAGAGTTAATAATTTTTGTTAGGATTAAGAACAAAATGTTTGTACTTAATACAAACATTTTGTATTAAGCATGTGTAAGCCATGGGATGTTGTCACTTATGAATGACATTTGTACTTTTACATATTCAAAGTTGAAGTTTTAAGTTATTATTTGAAATTTAGTCAGTACAGAATTGACATTGTCCACAGTATAACAAACATAGAAAATAAATATGGCTACTTCTTCTTTTTTTGCTCTTTCCCTGGTCATTTTTTTTTGTCAAAAAAGTGCAGCATTTAATGCCACTTACTTAATTGTTGTTGCCAAAGCAACGTCTTATTGTAAGAAATAGAGATATTCTACCACACATGCACAAGTTCTGCATTTTCAGATCTAATTTTCAGGGGAGCAGTAAAAAAAAAATCTCCGGAAAGCCATGATGCCAGACAACAATATGTAGCTGACTTATGTTCTGCTATAAATAACATATTGATAGCTGCCATAGTAAATCATTAGAGGTAAAGCGAAAATGACGGTAGGAAATGTGTAGAAGTTCACAGCCAGAACAAGCAAAAATAAAAACTGTTTATTGTTCCTATACATTTATTGTATGTTTTTATGAGACACAACTGTGTTGACTGTTGTACTTGTTACATTGCTTCCATATACTTAAATCGTTTTCTGTTTTTTTTCTTTTTTGGACATTGAATTTATTTTGTGGAAGTTTATAAAAATTGGTCTTTTTGGTTTTACTGGGCACATATTTCTTTATCTTAAGCTTATTAAAAATGAGTGCACTATACACCAAGGCAAGTTTTTTAAGCACTTGTGATTTATTTCTGGGAATTTCAAAATAATGGATTGTTCTTTGCAGAACACAAAATAAAAACGTTCTGAATAAAGTGTACAGTCTGTTTATGATTTGCTGTTGCACTGTTAATAGATTGGCTGGCAATAATACAGGAAAACAATGAAATAAGAGTAATGACAACATTTGTACTCTTATCAAATTAATACCAACTGCAAACAATAGCATATTGTTAGGAAAACTGTCACAAATGGTTATCTGTTAGTAATAACATGATTAACACTGCTTGTACATTTAACATTCATGTCCATATATCAACAGTTTCCCTGAACAAGTAAGGCTAAGAAAACAGAGAACCTGCAAATGTTGGCACTAGTTAGTGTTGTTTAGAACTAGAGGCTAGTATGTTGTAATAATAAAAAAGATTAAACACATATATTGACCTTGACCTCAACATTGAAGGAAACTAAAATGTAGTAGTCTTTTTAGAAACACATTGTAACTTATTCATACGTTTTAGTTTTACAATCACACAGTGTTTACACAGGACACATAGACATAATATCTGACTTGTTAGATGTTTTGTGGACCTGGGTGATTTAGCGAAACTATTCCCCCAGCCCATCACTGATCATTTGACGGAGTGTTACATAAAGATTAGTAATTTCATACACATCATCTGTCATTACCAGTCTGTGCTCAGTCATGAGTTCAGTGCATAAATGAAATACATCGACATCACAGGGAAAGTCCTTGAAACGACATTCTTCTATACATATTTCCAGCTTTGTTAGATCAGCAGACTGTAAAAAACTTCGAACCCCATACAGGTTGGGAACACCATGCATTAATGTGGGACGACCATGAGGAGCCCGAGGATTATTTGTAGATCGTATACGATGGTCATTCCATGCATGGACAACTTCATCCAGCTCCAACTGTTTGATTAACAAAACGGGAAAGAAAATAGTTGTTGGAAAAAAGTCATGCTTTTGTATTATTTGTAACTTATTTCAAAATGGTGTGCTGAAAGCAAGAAGTAAATTTATAGTACCTGTATTGTTTGTAGGAAGCAAAACTGGATCAGTGATTTGTCCAGAAAGCTGTCATCAAAATAGCCATCGGCTTTAAGCTGGTCAAAATGGTCCATCCAAAACTGGGCACATTCACTTCTTAAAGTGCACCACCATCGCTCTATCCTTTGATTTCCTGTACTCGGACCGAGAATAACAGAGTCAAAACCATTTTCATCCTCGGTGTTTGTCATGTTTGTGTAGTGAGTTCTTTAATAACCACACCGGAGTGTTACTTGAAGCAGGCAGCTTTATGCAAGTTAAGAACTGATGCAACTGTGTCATACAGTCAACATGTGCCCTTTTTACAACAAAGAACCAGGGCGCCCTCTACAGGCCAACTAGTTACAGTGCGCCTGCTCTCATGCTCAAAACAGACACTTATTTAAAGCTCTTATCATTACATCTCCCCTTTTTCAAAACAAACAAAACAAAACTTTCTCAAAACAAACAATAGGGTAACTAGCATTACTTTCCAGAAGTTGAACATTGAAACATACAGTAACTAAAAATGCATTGTTCATAATGATCTTAAATCTGTTCAATAAGTCTCTCTGGCGGTTTCACATTTCTGGAAGATCTTCTTATGTGATTCTCTTGTACCTGAGTTGGTGTCTCAGTTGTGTGTGCGTCTGTGCCGCCAACATCATTCTGCTGCATAACTGTGATAGGTTCTTTCAGAATGTCACGACGGTTCCTCCTCAACACTGCACCATCTTCCGTTTGGACGTTGTATGACCTTGGCTGGACTTCAGCTAGAACTGTAGCTTTTCTTGCCCAGGTACTGGTGTTGTCTTTCAGTCGCACATGGTCACCGTTCTGAAGTTCTGGTAGATTGCGTGTTCCTCTGTCATAGTAGTACTTTTGCTTTGCTTTTTGTCGTTCCTTGAATTCCTTCACCCTTACATCCACTTCTGTAGTCAGCAGGCTTTCTTTAACCGGCAGGTTTGATCTCAGACGCCGCCCCATCAGGAGTTGTGCAGGGGACATACCATGTTCTAGTGGTGTAGCACGATATATCAGAAGGCTCTGGTGAAAATCTTCATTACTGTCTTTTGCCTTTTTCATTAGCTTTTTCACTGTCTGAACAGATTTCTCCACCAACCCGTTGGACTGAGGGTAGTGAGGACTTGACGTCACATGCACAAAGTTCCAGTCCTCAGCAAAACACCGAAAACTCTCACTGGAAAATTGTGGACCATTGTCCGTGAAGACTGTATTTGGAACACCATGTCTGGAGAATGTTGCTTTAAGAGTCGTTATAACAGCCTCTGCTGTAGTGGCATGTAGTCTGTAAACTTCTGGGTACAGGGAATAATAATCAGTGATCACAACATAGTCATGTCCCTCTAATGTAAAGAGATCTGCTCCTACCTTTTGATAAGGTCTGTCTGTAACTGAATGAGGCCTCAGCGGCTCTGCTGCATTGCTTGCTCTGTATTTTAAACATGTTGGACAACTGGAAACTTCATTTTCTACATCTTGGTTAATCCGCGGCCAGTACAAGACTTCCCGAGCTCTCTTTTTACTTTTTTCAATTCCCAGGTGACCTTTGTGAATTTTTTGCAGCATTTCTTTCCGTAAGCTCTTTGGTATGACTATTTTGCTCCCTTTGTATATGATGTCATCAACTACTGATAGTTCTTCCCTGCAGTTCCAGTACTCGTTTATTTCAGGTGTACAACTTTGTTTTGTGCTGGGCCATCCATTCATGATGGTTTGAGTGAGGTTTTTCATTGTCATGTCTTTCTTCGTCTCATGTCTTATGAGCTCCATTTTGGTGTCCGACACAGGCAGTGCACTTGTGATCATGTTGACATATAAATCTACGTCATCACGCATTTTAGAGCTTGTTACTTCTTTGGGGTCAACTGCTCTTGACAACGTGTCGGCCGTGTACATTAACTTGCCTGGTGTGTACATCACGTTTAGTGTGTAGCGCTGCAAACGAATCATCATTCTTTGAATCCTTAAAGGGCAGTCATTGAGAGGCTTTCTGAACAGTGTGATCAAAGGTTTGTGATCTGTTTCCACACAGACTTCTTGTCCTGAAATGAACTGGTGAAATCTCTCACAGGCGTACGTTATGCTGAGCAGCTCTTTTTCAATCTGTGCGTATCTTGTTTCTGCATCAGTCATTGAGCGTGATGCATACGCAATTGGTTGCCAGTCTTCATATTTCTGTAATAACACTGCTCCCAATCCATTTTGTGATGCATCTGAAGATATTTTGATGGCTCTTGCTGGATCATAAAACTTCAAGACAGGTTCTTTTGTTAGTGCCTTTTTCAGATCATTCCAGGATTTCTCATGTTCATGATTCCATTCCCATTCCGTTTTCTTTTCAGTTAGCTGTCTCAGCGGTGTCATTTGTTCAGACAAATTGGGTATGAATTTACCCATGTAGTTTATCATTCCATTGAACCTCTGTACATCTTTCTTACACTGTGGTCTTTGCATATTTTCAATTGCTGACACTTTTTTGGGGTCTGGTCGCACTCCCTCACTGCTTAGGATATCTCCAACAAATGTTAATTCTTTAACTCCTAGTTGACATTTTTCCTTATTCAACTTGAGGTTGGCTTTTCTGGTTGCTTCCAGAACATCTCTCAGCCTTTTATCATGTTCTGCCTTTGTGCTGCCCCATACAATGATGTCATCCATTGAAGTGTCCACTCCTTCTAAGTGTTCATAAATCATATGGATTGTTTTGTGGTACACTTCAGGCGCCGAGGCAATGCCAAAAGGTAACCGAAGAAATTTAAATCTGCCAAATGGACTGTTAAATGTGCACAGCTTTGAACTTGCCTCATCTAACTTGAGTTGCCAAAATCCTGAGGATGCGTCTAGTTTGCTGAAGTATTTGGCATTAGCAAATTGTGACATTATTTCTTCTCTTGTCGGCAGCTTGAAGTGTTCTCTCTTTATTGCCCGATTAAGGTCTCTTGGATCCATACACACTCTGGGTTTTCCATTCTTTTTGACCACTATCACCAGTGAACTCACCCATTCTGTTGGTTCATCGATCTTCTTGATCACTTGCAACCTTTCCATTCTGTCCAGCTCTTCTTTTAGTGGTTGCTGAAGAGCAAATGACACTTTCCGACAAGGGTGAATGACTGGTGGAATATTTTCGTCTGTTCTGATTGTGTGTTCACCTTGTAGGCATCCCAGGCCCTGAAACAGATTTTCATATTCATTCATTCAGGGGCGTGCAGAGCCCACTAAAGGGGCAGGTGCTCAAAAAAAAAAGGGGGCACATCTAACCGCATTTTAGGACAGAATATTAACAAAGTCACATAGCTTTCAGAGTTAAATAAACAATGATAAATTACAAAATTGTGAGATATACTATCAAAGCTTAGGAAAACCTCTACATAGAACAAAAAGGTGTTCAATACAAGATCAATTGGACTTTATTTGTAATAGAATCTTCACCAGCATCTACATAGAACATACAACTACTGTATCCATATGTAAAATATTTTATTAGTAATTTCTTTCTGCAGGTCTACTTTGTTATAGGAAAGCATTGCAATATTCAAACCTGCGATTTAGCAAGATATGTAAATCAGAGCTACACCACCAGATATATTTTGTCTTTACAGATTTATTAAAAATGTAAACAAGGGCACAATGCAACTTTTTAGTGTACTGTAATCTATAAAAGAAAGAGCTGCCTGGTTTGCTACACTTGCAGTGGAGATGAAGATGGTCCATTCAGAAAAGCAGAGCTGCATCAAACTTTAATGTGGAACTGCAGAAGAAAACTAAACAAAAGCAAAAATTGAGTTGTTAATGCAGGTCACCATGAGAAAAGCCTACTGAGACTAACTGACCACCAAAATTTAGACCTACTGTATATCTCTGTTTGTGTCTTAGTGTATTTGTAAGTACCTATATACCTTTTCTTCAATCTTTCCTCTTCTTTTTTCTTGTCAGTTTCTCTTTTTTCCTCATTGTCTCATCTTCTCTGTGTTGAGTGGAGGGAGGCCAATGTCTCTTATTTATTTCGGTCTCTTGCCTTTCTTTCTCCCCCCCCCCACACCCAAACTGAATCTAAGATCCAAAATCTTCTTTTCCATCATGGTGAACTGTTTAAAAACAAACTTCCAACTTTTAAGCATTTTTGCTATTTTTGTTCTCTTCTTATTTAATAATAATAATAATAATAATAAATTCAATTTATAACGCACTTTTCATTAATGAAAATCTCAAAGTGCTACAAGGTGCAACAGAATTAAATGTCAATAAAACAAGTAATAAAACAAGTAAAATCAATAACAGTTATCAACTAAGATCAAAAGTAGTATTTATTTATTTTTATTCATTTTATATTATTTATTCATTTCAGATTTAAAACACAAAGACAATTTACAAACACATGAAAGAAAAAAACAAGATATAAAATGAAAGGTAGCAGAAGAAGAAAAAAATCTTATCATATCTGCCCCTTCTTAAAACAACTGTGCAGCAGCAGTTTTCTGTTGGTCATGTCTCGAAAACGTGGGGCCATGCCCCCCCAACGGTAATGCCCCCAAGGGGGGCAGCTCCCCCACTGACCCTAATGTGAATGTGAGGCAGGTCTTATTACTCTGGGTTCATGAGACACGACTCCAGATCAGTTTGGCCCCACCCCTACTACTACTGTTGCATTGTGGGGAATGTAGTGTTGGTACATGACCGGAGGGCTTATTATGTTGTTTTTCTTGCAAAAATACAAAAATAATAATAATAAAATAAAATAAATAATTTTAGTACGTTATTATGTGTCAGAGGAGGGCTTAGGAATAGGAAATTAAAAAAAAAAAAAAAAATTTTTTTTTTTTTTTTTGACCAAAAGGGCACTTGGGGGCAAGGAGCAAAAGGGGCAGGTGCTCAAGCCCCCATAGCCCCCCCCTCTGCACGTCCCTGCATTCATTAGTTCTTCGTAACATGTGTTTCCTTCAGTGTCGACAACAAGCACTCTCTTTACTAGATTTAATCTTGTACAAGCAGATAAACCTAGTATGGTTTGCACATCTTGTGTCACCACCACAAATGCAAGTGTGTAAGTCTTTTCTTTGTGTGTCACTTTAACCATGCATTTACCTTTCACTGGTATTGCTGCTCCTGAGTATCCTTTCACTTTCGTTCTAGTCTCATATATTTGAGGTCTTGGTCTAATTTTCTTCAGTTCTATTTCAGATATTACATTGGTTTGGGCTCCTGTGTCAAGTTTCATTGCAACATATGAGTCATTAACCTTTAGTGTCATTATCCAATCCTCTTCATCATTATTGTTGTTTGTCACCACATCTACATAGAACTCTTCAGTGTCACTTTCATCCACTGCATGAATTTTGCTTTGCTGGTCCTGACTTTTGCAGCATCTGGCATAATGGTTCTTTTTGTTGCAGTTGTTACATATTTTCCCAAACGCTGGACATCTTCTTGGAGGATGCTGTGTATCACACCGGTCACACTTATTCTCTTGTCTCTCTCTGTTTGATGGCTTCGGATTCATATTTCCTCTTGTAGGTGTCCATTTTGTTTTTGACATCCTGTTTGTCTCCTTTCTTATGTATCGACTGTGTTGTCTTCGCTGAACAGTTCTTTAGCTTGAGTTTTCACTGTCTCTGCTGCTCTACACAGAGCTATTGCTTTTTCCAGATTGAGATCCTGCTCTCTCAACAGTCTCTCCCTCAGACCATTGTCTGGGATTCCACACACCAGCCTGTCTTTGATCAATGAGTCTGCCAGTCCGCCAAACTCGCACGTCTTGCTTCTGTTGGTTAACTCAGTTACATACCGATCAATAGTTTCACCAGGTTTCTGCACGCATGTGAAAAACCTGTGTCTCTCAAATGTCACATTTCTTCTGGGTATGCAATACTCTTCAAACTTTTTAATTATTATCTTGAGCTTCATCTTATCAGCTTCTTCGTCAAAGGTGAAGTTATTGTAAACCTCTAGTGCATCGTCGCCGATCACGTGCAAAAACACTGAAGCATTCTTTTTCTCGTTCTTTTCATCTGCGCCTATTGCAGTCAAGTACAGCTCAAAACGTTGTCTGAATCTTCTCCAGTTCTCTGCCACATTACCTGTCAGTTGCAAACTAGATGGTGGGTGCAGTCCTTCCATGTTCAGTTCTTATTCACACGCTGAGTATGCTCACTTCTTTTTCTGCTTCTCGACCAGCTAGGTGGCTAGCTCCGTTAGCATTAGCATCCGGTAGCGTTAGCAACTCCAAAACGTGGCTTACTCTGCGTCCGACTTTACAAACGGTTGCTCCTCTTCAAGTCCATCTTCTGACACCATGTCATGTTTGTGTAGTGAGTTCTTTAATAACCACACCGGAGTGTTACTTGAAGCAGGCAGCTTTATGCAAGTTAAGAACTGATGCAACTGTGTCATACAGTCAACATGTGCCCTTTTTACAACAAAGAACCAGGGCGCCCTCTACAGGCCAACTAGTTACAGTGCGCCTGCTCTCATGCTCAAAACAGACACTACAGTGTTGTGCAGGAATCTTTGCATCACACCACATGAGTGTTCTCTGTGCCATGATCCATTCGTATCTTCAGTGGAAATCCATTATACTCCATCACAGCGTCAATGAAATAGCCAGCAATAATGTGAGGGTCACTATTGGTCTTATATGCTTCTAGCCAGATCATTTTCCTCGAAAAGCCAACTATGTATCCATTAATACATATCCCATAAGGCTTTAATTTGTCGTACCCATCGATGTGCCAGACATAGTTTGGTCCCCGACTGACATATAAGCGTCGTCTCAAGCGATTTTGTGCACGCAGGTCAACCCCATTGAGATCCAATAGGCGCATCAAAAGACGTACTGTTTCCCTGTCTGTGACTATGCCAGCCATCCAACACTTCTGGTGCATCCACCTGTAGCCGTGCTGTCTCCCAGATCCTGTAGTTGTTCTTCTATAAAAGAGGCCACATCTGCAACATCTGTCTTATTTTTTCTACGCCACAGGCGCTTCTTTTGCAGTCTTCTCTCCAGCGTCCGGATACTTAATTTAACATTATGGGTTTCTTCCAAAACTCGCAAAATTTCAAGATTAGTAAAACCCCTTCTGAAGTATTGCTCAATTATGTTATCAATATCCATTTCTTTCTATGAAGTTGCGCATATCTCAAACTATAGGGCCAACTCATGTTATCTCAAAATTTTGAGATAGTATCTCAAAATTTTGAGATAGTATCTCAAAATTTTGAG
The DNA here is from genome assembly GCA_038048925.1 of Garcialebias charrua. NCBI lineage: Eukaryota > Metazoa > Chordata > Actinopteri > Cyprinodontiformes > Rivulidae > Garcialebias > Garcialebias charrua. Next base: position 52,185 of record JBBPBX010004663.1, read on the forward strand.
ATACTATCTCAAAAATTTGACTTAGTATCTCAAAATTTAGCATCTCAAAATTTTGAGTTAGTATCTTAACAGATACTTAACTTAGTACATAGTACTTAACTTAGTACTTATATCTCAAAATTTTGAGATATCTCAAAACATAGCTTTATATAGTTAACAGATACTTAACTTAGTACTTAGTACTTAACTAACTTAACTTAAAAGGGGCAGATACTATAAGATTATTTCTTCTCTCTGCCTCCTTTCATTTTATGTCTTTTTATATTGTACACTGTATGTTTAAATGTTGTTTTTATTGATGTAAAATGAATAAATAAATAAATAAAAAAACTTAGTACTTAGTATCTCAAAATTTTGAGAAAGTATCTCAAAATTTTGAGATACTTTCTCAAAATTTTGAGATAATTTCTGCAATTTTTAAAAAAATACTGGCGGAAATGGGCTTCCATAGTATGTAAAAGGAAAACTTTTTTGTCATGTGGTCCACACTCCTTACCACTTGGTGGCGGTAATGCTTCCTTCAGTTGTTTGCCAACCGCCAATATAATAAAGAAGAAGTTACCAGTACGCTACGCGCTAACGAAGATACAAATCATCCGTCGTGCTGTTCATTTTAGACCACGAGTTACTTTTCTGTACTGGTTTAGTATCTACAGTATTATTTTAAGGAAACTTTAGCTGACAGCGATGAGGCGACAGCAAGCTAAACAACGAAACGAAGGGGCTATTGAAAACATGGAGTTTCTGGAAACAGTCACAGATTATAAAAAGGAACAATGTCGTTTAAAGGACAAACTGCAACACAACGAAACCCAAGATGCTGCTTTCAACCCAAAAGTTCTGCTTCACAGATTAGGTTTGTATCTAAACATTCCTGCTTTTCAGTGTGATTTTAGTTGCAGTTTCACAAACTAGTTTTCCGTCCTCGAGACGGATTTTCGTCGTTCTGAAAAAAATTTTTTTTCGGCTTCTCCCTTCGTTAGGGGTCACCACAGCGAGCTAGTTGCATGAAGATTTGACAATTGTTTACTTTTTTTACGCCGGATGCCCTTCGTCACACAACCACATACACCGAGCTACCACAGCCTCTGTGTGGAGCAGAGAGCTGATAGCTAGGGTTCCCGGCCGGGGGAGCAGATGGTGTGGGTTAAGGGCCTTGCTCAAGGGCCCAGAGTGAGGCAGATGAGGGTGGAGACAGGTGTGCAGTGTTGCCAGGTGAGAAATGTAGGATTATCGTACTAGAGCCCTAAAATAATCGTATTTTGAGGGAAATTATCGTACACCCGTCAAAACCAAAATAACAAGTATGCACTATAGTCACTCTGTTGTTGAATTGCGTCTAACAGGCACTCACAGCGTTGTGGCGTCAGTACGGGTGGGAACCATAGACAATAATACGTATTAATGTCTGGTGGCAACTAATGAGCCCGCCCCCCCGCGCTTCTTGTTTTGTTTCATGGCGGTTTTAATTTAATAACTCAACTAAATTCTGTCTATTAAGTTTGTATTTTCAAGGAAATAATAACTTGATCTTTAGCTTTACTGATATCACTACTAAAAACATCCCTAATTGTAAATTTAATATTAATTTTATTTATTTATTTTTGTTAATGCATTCTTTCTGTTTCATACCCTGGACATCCCATAAAGACATGTTGAACCGTTTCAGGGAGATTGCTGGTGCGCATGTCACAAAAAAGTCCTATTGCATGCTTTCCAATTATTTTAAGAGATTTATTAAGGTCTGTGTGTCCTATTCTAATGCGAGTAAGTTCCTGTTTCTTCCTGCTTTCCTTGTATATCCTACCTTTTTTGTTGTGTAAATGTCTTCCTGTATCAGTAATGTCCCAGGTTTCCTGCCATATTTTCTTAATATATTTCTTAATTATCATTTAACATTTAACTTTATATAAATGTTCTCTCATTTTCATCACTTCTTCTTCCAGACCGGTGTCACACGAGACACGGCTCTGCTTTTTCTTATTTTCTAACTCATGGGGCGGGCGCAGCGGGCTATTCAGCCAATCATGGCCCTTGTTCTGAGGCAAACGCATGCACGTCACTCTTAGGTCACATTTAGAAAAGCACGATTGGCTGGAATTTCAAGATGCATTCAGGGTTCACAAAAAAACTCAGACAGACAGTTGCGGCAGGCTGATGGAAACCGATCACAACTACACATTCAAGGAACGGTCAAATTATCGTATTTTTGGCCTTTTTTGGGATTATTGATCGTACATCGTACAGAGGGCAAAATTATCGTACAAATACGATAATTATCGTACACCTGGCAACACTGCAGGTGTGACTGCTTCACTTATCCCACCCACATTTCGATGTTGTCGGTACCGGGGCTTGAACCGGTGTTCTGTGAAGATTGCATGTATCGTGGAGATGCCATACGCGTAGCACAAACCCACGGCTGCATCTATCCGCTGTGAAATCTGTATATTCTTCAGTTTAACAGCTGAAGAAGAAACTAAAGAAACAAAACAAACACAGTTGACACATCAGTAGGAACAAATTGAAATATAGAATGAAAAAATATAAAATACAAAATAATGTAAAATACATTTAGGAGAGATAAGCGAGTCTAAAGAGATGTGTTTTCAGAGAAACTAGCAGTTTATTATGACACCTTCACTAGCTGGTTCACAATTGTATGACACCTCCACTAGCTGGTTAACAGCTGTATGACACCTCCACTAGCTGGTTAACAGCTGTATGACACCTCCACTAGCTGGTTAACAGCTGTATGACACCTCCACTAGCTGGTTAACAGCTGTATGACACCTTCACTAGCTGGGTGACAGCTGTATGACACCTTCACTAGCTGGTTAACCACTGTATGACACCTCCACTAGCTGGTTAACAGCTGTATGACACCTCCACTAGCTGGTTAACCACTGTATGACACCTTCACTAGCTGGGTGACAGCTGTATGACACCTTCACTAGCTGGTTAACCACTGTATGACACCTCCACTAGCTGGGTAACAGCTGTATGACACCTCCACTAGCTGGTTAACCACTGTATGACACCTTCACTAGCTGGTTAACAGCTGTATGACACCTTCACTAGCTGGTTAACAGCTGTATGACACCTTCACTAGCTGGGTGACAGCTGTATGACACCTTCACTAGCTGGTTAACCACTGTATGACACCTCCACTAGCTGGGTAACAGCTGTATGACACCTCCACTAGCTGGTTAACAACTGTATGACACCTTCACTAGCTGGGTAACAGCTGTATGACACCTCCACTAGCTGGTTAACAGCTGTATGACACCTTCACTAGCTGGGTAACAGCTGTATGACACCTTCACTAGCTGGGTAACAGCTGTATGACACCTTCACTAGCTGGTTAACAACTGTATGACACCTTCACTAGCTGGTTAACCACTGTATGACACCTCCACTAGCTGGTTAACCACTGTATGACACCTTCACTAGCTGGGTGACAGCTGTATGACACCTTCACTAGCTGGTTAACCACTGTATGACACCTCCACTAGCTGGGTAACAGCTGTATGACACCTTCACTAGCTGGTTAACCACTGTATGACACCTTCACTAGCTGGTTAACAGCTGTATGACACCTTCACTAGCTGGTTAACAGCTGTATGACACCTTCACTAGCTGGGTGACAGCTGTATGACACCTTCACTAGCTGGTTAACCACTGTATGACACCTCCACTAGCTGGGTAACAGCTGTATGACACCTCCACTAGCTGGTTAACCACTGTATGACACCTTCACTAGCTGGGTAACAGCTGTATGACACCTCCACTAGCTGGTTAACAGCTGTATGACACCTTCACTAGCTGGGTAACAGCTGTATGACACCTTCACTAGCTGGTTAACAGCTGTATGACACCTTCACTAGCTGGTTAACAGCTGTATGACACCTTCACTAGCTGGTTAACAACTGTATGACACCTTCACTAGCTGGTTAACAGCTGTATGACACCTTCACTAGCTGGGTAACAGCTGTATGACACCTTCACTAGCTGGGTAACAGCTGTATGACACCTTCACTAGCTGGTTAACAACTGTATGACACCTTCACTAGCTGGGTAACAGCTGTATGACACCTTCACTAGCTGGTTAACAACTGTATGACACCTTCACTAGCTGGGTGACAGCTGTATGACACCTCCACTAGCTGGTTAACAGCTGTATGACACCTTCACTAGCTGGGTAACAGCTGTATGACACCTTCACTAGCTGGTTAACAACTGTATGACACCTTCACTAGCTGGTTAACAACTGTATGACACCTTCACTAGCTGGTTAACAGCTGTATGACACCTTCACTAGCTGGGTAACAGCTGTATGACACCTTCACTAGCTGGTTAACAACTGTATGACACCTTCACTAGCTGGTTAACAGCTGTATGACACCTTCACTAGCTGGGTAACAGCTGTATGACACCTTCACTAGCTGGTTAACAGCTGTATGACACCTTCACTAGCTGGGTAACAGCTGTATGACACCTTCACTAGCTGGTTAACCACTGTATGACACCTTCACTAGCTGGTTAACCACTGTATGACACCTTCACTAGCTGGTTAACAGCTGTATGACACCTTCACTAGCTGGGTGACAGCTGTATGACACCTTCACTAGCTGGTTAACCACTGTATGACACCTCCACTAGCTGGGTAACAGCTGTATGACACCTCCACTAGCTGGTTAACCACTGTATGACACCTTCACTAGCTGGGTAACAGCTGTATGACACCTCCACTAGCTGGTTAACCACTGTATGACACCTTCACTAGCTGGGTGACAGCTGTATGACACCTTCACTAGCTGGTTAACAGCTGTATGACACCTCCACTAGCTGGTTAACAGCTGTATGACACCTTCACTAGCTGGGTAACAACTGTATGACACCTCACTAGCTGGTTAACAACTGTATGACACCTCCACTAGCTGGTTAACAGCTGTATGACACCTCCACTAGCTGGTTAACCACTGTATGACACCTTCACTAGCTGGGTGACAGCTGTATGACACCTCACTAGCTGGTTAACCACTGTATGACACCTCCACTAGCTGGTTAACAGCTGTATGACACCTTCACTAGCTGGGTGACAGCTGTATGACACCTTCACTAGCTGGTTAACCACTGTATGACACCTCCACTAGTTGGTTAACAGCTGTATGACACCTCCACTAGCTGGCTAACCACTGTATGACACCTTCACTAGCTGGGTGACAGCTGTATGACTAGGGTTGGGCATCGAGAATCGTTCGGAACCGGGACTAACTGTCCGGTTTTCCCGGAATCGTTCAAAATATTAATTTGCGATTCCTATTTTCGATGCTAGTTAGCCGACCGGAAGTAGCGCCGCCGAAAACCAACGAAGAAGAATCCACCGGAAGTGTGCATCTGTTATCGAAAGCGTACTAATTAATAAAAAATGAGCAGTCAGGTCAGTGCAGCACTTGCAATAATTTTCTATCATGCAAAGGAGGGTGGAGAAGTAAAATAGTGTCCCGTCTTTGACGCGCTCCACCGGATTATTTTCGCTTCGTATCCGACCGGAAGTGCAGAGTGGTCCGTCTGCAAAACGCTCCGCCGGACTTTTCGCTAATCGCTACCTCTCGGCTCCATCAGGTAAATAAATAAACTACGTCTCATACCAACATTAAGGCAGCTAACAAGTTATACTCCGCTTAAAGCGGTAAGTCAGCTCAAATACAAACACGATGCTAACGTTAGCTCGTTTTTTTTTCTTAGACAAACGACCTGAAATGGCTTCAGTGTTCACCAGTGACTGTCCAAGGTAAAAACGTCAGTGTAACTGAATGAAGAATGCCACAAAACAGTTACAGAATATGTTGTGAAAAGCTTGCATCCCTTTTCAGATGTGGATTCAACTCCTGCCATGGATTGCACTTACATTGCACTCAAATCCAACACTTATTAACATTCTTAATCCATTTAAAGTTCTCTGTGTCTTTTAAAATGTCTTAATGTCTCTAGTTTTCAGTATTATAATTTCTGTTTATGTTCTCTTTCATTCCATTATGAGTGAATGTCACAGTTTGAAGAATTATTGAATAGGTTAGTAGGCAATAACAACAGAGCTAATAATTGTATACATTCTCAGTCTTAAAAATGATTTAATAATCTCTTTTTACTGATAATACTGATAAACCTGTTGTTTGTTTAGGAACTTCCTGCAGTCTGTCCAGAAAGTCTCCACTGGAGGAGCTTTTTGCTGAGGAAGAGGCACAACATAATGTCACAGCTCCATGTCCATGAAGAAACAAATGGAGAGAGGGCTGCAGATACCAGGACATCCCACCAGCCGTTCTGTCTGAGGATCCTGCTGCTGGTGGTGGAACCAGGTTAGCCCATCAGTGGGAGCTCAGTAACATGACTGCAGCATCAGACACTGGACAATATTATATGTATAATAATAATATATGTTGGTGAGTCCTCCATGTTGGCTCTAATCTGCCCTGTGAGAAATTCATAGTAAATGTAACAAAAAGGAAAAAGTTCATAGCATTAAATTCAAACAGAAGTTCAAATTATTTCATCCTGAAATAACTCTGGCTAACTACTGTAGCTTTTTTATAACATGGGAGTTAAACTCAAAGTAGTCTCCTCAGATAAATTGTGTTACCATTATTTTTATATTAAAGTTTCTGTTAACTTATTATTTTTATATTTGATTGTTTCTGTTCAGTGCCCTGAGACAACTTCTGTTGTGACTTGGAGCTATACATTATAAATACTGTAAACTGAACTGAATTGACATGTCTTTTTTTAACCCCGTCTTTTTTAACCCCGCCTACAAAAAGAATCGTAATCGAGAATCGGAATCGAAACGAAGAATCGGAACCGGAATCGCTCAAATTCAAACGATGCCCAACCCTATGTATGACACCTTCACTAGCTGGTTAACCACTGTATGACACCTCCACTAGCTGGGTAACAGCTGTATGACATCTTCACTAGCTGGGTGACAGCTGTATGACACCTCCACTAGCTGGGTAACAGCTGTATGACATCTTCACTAGCTGGGTGACAGCTGTACCTGATTCGAGGGTCCGAGGGACAAACCTGTCATTTCCTGTCACAGTGCCATCCAGTGGATTAATTTGTCCCACAAACTTCAGCCAAATGGTAGAGATGGCTGAAACAAATTGTTAGGTTAGCACTCCCTTTTTTTAATTTAGTGTCTCCAAATGTGGTAAACCATTTTAATGTTTTAATCTCTGTAAGCAGAGAGTAAAACCACAACATGGACTGCAGTTAATTTAAACGTGAAAATTCATGCAAATTTTTAATTTAATAGATGTGTGGAGGCACTAGAATCAAAACACTAATGCTTGTACAGTACAGCAAGCTACATTTATGATGAAAGTTGTATCTTCTTCCAGGATGTTTATAAAGCATTTGACACCACACACCATAATTTAGTACTTCAGTCAATAGAGCAATTTTGGAATTGGTCATTTTTTATGTCAAGCTGTTAAAACTACATACACCAATGGTAACAGTTCCATTAGAGTAGCTGTGCTCAACATCAACGTGGTCCTGTGACGCCTGATGTCAGTGGTCAGATCGAAGGATGGAAGAACACAACTACTGAAAAATGTCCTCCATCAAATGTGTAAGTTGTTTCCTGTTTACAACAATTTGCTCCTGTGTCATTGTCTGCCTGTTGTAGATCAAGTTGTATTGACTTACTTTGTCGAAAGTAAGACAGAACTTTGTAATGGATGATGTAGTACAGCTGTTGAAAACATCACAATGTCAAAAAGTGAAAACTGAAAAGCTATTTGTTATTACACTTTAACAAGCTTTCACGTTACTTTCATTGATCGTTTTGTGAAGACAAAGGAAGTACAACTGAATACGATAGCATCAAATATAAACTTGTAAAAAGCTAATTTTTTATAGCTTCAACATTTAATTTGCTATTGAAAAAATTACATGGTGTATCACTACAAAAGCAACACGTAAACAAATATGTTAGTTGCAAAATAATTTGTTTATTGTTGTCTGTACATTTTATTGTATGTTAACATGTAGACTGGGAGGAGACCCCAGGGAAGACCCAGGACATGCTGGAGTGGTCTGGGAAGGCCGTAAGAGTCCTCCCAGAAGAGATGGAAGAAGTTGCTCTGGAAAGAGATGTCTGGACACTCCCTGCTCAAGCTGCTGCCCCTGTGACATGATGTAAAACCAGGAGGAAGATGATGGATGGATGGAGTTAATATGTCTGAATGTGATATTATGCCTTGGAGTTTAATTTTTTTAATAAAAATAAAAACTAATATAAACAACAATTAAGACTGGTATTTTCTCCAAAGCAGCTTCATACAGAGTTCTTGATGTGTTGTTGTAAGCATGTTTGAGAAGTAAAAGTTATGGAGGTGTTTCATCTGTTTTTCTGTAAAATCTTTGTCAAAAAAAAAAAGTTCAACTCCAGATGTTCTGTTGGTGTCCAGATGAGCAGCTCTGCAGCTCCAGGCATGTCATTGTCTGCTGAATGAACCTGGAAGAATAAATGTACAATATGTTTTAATGAAGGTTTACAAATACCTGTCACATAAGTACATATACTGAAAATTGCAACATTTACTCACCTGGACATAGAATCCACTTTGCCCATTGGTAAGAAGGTCCTTGTCATCTTCTAAGCATCTGATGTCACAATTTGGCCAACACGAAACTGTGCAAATGACATGGAGCTATTTAGAGGACATTTAATCTCTAGGAGCTGCACAGAGTCCAAAATTCCATCCAGGCTTACTACAAACTACAAACAGTAGGTGCACACTATCATTGCAAAACACATTAAAGTAATTAATAAAAATAAAGCATTTATCATCAGCATTTATTCCTGCTTGTGTTTCACCTGATGTTAAAACTTAAGGCTTTGGCTACGCTCTGTCTGTGCTAATTTAAGATAAATAAGATTGTGTCCCACCTCTTTTAATAAAACGTGCCCAACGTTAGTACTGTGTAGACACTAAACCTCAGAGCTTTTCAGGCTGTTCTCAGGTTATTCATCACTTCATCGTAATGTGCTGGTATAAAACTAAATATGCTAGTAAAAGTAATCTGCACAGGTCGATTATGATTATACTGTATTGTCTTTATAAATTCACAAGGTTCGGACTTGCACTGATCGCACATAAACTAACGTAGTTTTCACTCCGAAGTCGCGTACATGTTACACACAAAGTGTCAACAAAACAATTTCAGAAAATGCACTGCTGCACACTTTTGCTGCCCACTTTAAACGGTTCAGAAAATGCACTGCACACTTTAAATAAACAAATGTAGTTTTCACTCCGAAGTCGCGCACGTTACACACAAAACGTCAACAAAACAATTTACGTACGAAGGTTCAGAAAATGCACTGCTACACACTTTAAATTATGTAAATAGACAATAACACCATGTATACTGTGCACAAAACAATTCACAGACTTATATTTTGCTCGTAACTTGCAGCGTACGATGATCCCACTGCTCCATGATGACGCAATTGCTTATTACAGCTGCGCATGCGCGCGCATGCGTATTGACAAAATGTATGGCATCTTCACATGGCATCAAGTCTTCACGGGACCCCGGATATCTTTCGATCACAAGCCCACCTTCTTAACCTCTGCGCTACCACTCCCACTTTCGTTGTTCTGAAATTTTTATTTTTATTTTTTTAAGTCAATATCATTACGGACTTTGAGGTTCCATCCGTCTTTTGCAGACACGTGACATTTTGCACTCCCGGTCGCCATTTTCTGTGGATACCCGTTCAGTTAAACAGAGGAAGTCCATGCCTTAGCTGCTACCTCGTAAGGATCAATGTTGTTAATTGAAGCTAACTTCACCATGTAACGTTCTCTGGCTTCAAGGTTGAGTTTCTCTCTATAAGGCTTCTGCTCATTTTTATATTTAGTTTGCATTTTGCTGATGTTATTGTTCTGTATCGCACTGTGTTTAACATGGACTTCCTCTGTTTAAATGAACCGGCATACACCCAACATGGCGACCGTAAGTGCAAAAATATATGAGCCGTGACGTCACGTGCAAAAGACCGATTAGTGCCAAAAAATATGTTTGTGTTTATGTAAAGTGTGTACATGTGTGTTACACCATATCCACCTTATTCCTGGGGAGGGTGGGGGGTGGGGGGGGGTCACTGTAGACGCGATTATGGGACTTACTTCCGTTTCACACCGGAAGTAGAAGTTCTACACTGGCTCCTTCGTTGTTTTCTTGCTAATCTGTACGCATTGTTGAAGTTCTGTTTTCTGTTATTTCGAGCTAATATTGTCACGAAGATGTCATAAAGATGTCTTGTGGAGCTCGGGTACCTGTTGCGCTGTTCGTGGCTGTACGAATAATCAGACGAAGCTGAATTTGTGGCTGCAACTAGTGTGTGTTGAACATGCTCCCAAAACAAAAACCTGCATCCTTCTTTGTGGCTGGGCTACGAGAAACCACCTGAAAAAGACGTCGTATCCTCCAGAGGATCAGGTATGATTTAAGAGACAGCTTTTAGTGTTATGATTTTATGTACCGTAGTAGAAGTATAAAAAGTTTTCACCAACACCAACTGAGTGAGCTGATGCTAGGGCTGTCGCTTCTGCTACTGCTGCTTGACCCTGGCAAGGGTCGAGGTGGTACGGGTATGGGCACCATTGGACAGGGAGGAATTGGCGTGGAGGACTCTGCGCAGAGGAAAACACACTACGTTTGAAGTACTGCCAGTTTGATGGCCAGTAGGCGTGAGGTTGTGAGAGACGATGGGTGTGATGTACTCATGGTCGATGGTGGTGACTGTCTGGTCCATGGGGTGAGGGTCTGGTCCATGGGGGTGAAGGTCTGGTCGAATGGGGTGACGGTCTGGTCTGGTCGAGGCACCATGTATCGTCCCGTGCTTGGCTCAGTCGTGTTTCTTCAGGCTAAAAAACAGACATTGACATCCATCAGTACAAAATGAAACAGTAACGGATACAATGCATATACGTCTTAAATAAAAACAAATGTTTGTGTAATTGTTAGCTTAAATAAAAACAAATGTTTGTGTAACTGTTAGCTTAATAAACAGAAGTTGAAGCATCAACACACATACAGGCTAAATTTTTTTACAGTTGAGCTGTGCAGATCCAAAATAGCTATTTCCACTATTTCACATTTACTGGTCAGCAGCTTGATTTATATTTTCATTAAGCCATGTTTTGGTCATTCATTCTCACAGTTTATTGTTTATATCAATGACTACAAAGGGGAAACAACACGGCAGGCTGCACAGCATGGCCTGCTGTATTCCATGCTAAGCTAGCCTGGCCCTCGCCTTCCTGCACAGCTCCGCTCAATTCTCATTTCCCTTCACTGCACAGTCTGGGACTTTACCCGCCCACAAGGATTTGTCCAGTAGATTTTTGTTCGGACCAATCAGAGAACAGAAGGGGTGGAGTTTTGGACCCTAACCCACGCCCCCACCAGTCCCAGCGCGCAGCGTCCTATAAAAGGGCTCTGCCAGCGCTCAGTCAGCGAGCAGCGGCATGTTCTCATTCAAAGCGATGCAGAACTGTTTTATATGTGACACAAATTTATTAATTTCCCCTTCTTAATCCCTTATCTGGAGTTTTCTTTTGTTTTTTTCCCCCCAAAAGTTAAGTAATCGCTCCCTCGTCCTCCTTCTCCTCCACCCTCCTGCTGAGTAAAATGAACACGGAAATGCCTCAGGTTGTCACGAGAATTAAACTCGGGTTTTAGTTGCTGACCGAGTCCCATCAGATTTTCTGGTGTTTTGGTGAGCTGGACCAGCGATCCATGGTTTGATTTTATTGTATTAAAACGTTTTATATAAACACAGAATTTGCCAGCGAGAGAAACGCTGCAAGAGGCGGAGCAGCTGTCAAGTTCACCAGAGCACGGCATCATTCAAAGCGATGCAGAACTGTTTTATATGTGACACAAATTTATTAATTTCCCCTGCTTAATCCCTTATCTGGAGTTTTCTTTTGTTTTTTTCTCCCAAAAGTTAAGTAATCGCTCCCTCGTCCTCCTTCTCCTCCACCCTCCTGCTGAGTAAAATGAACACGGAAATGCCTCAGGTTGTCACGAGAATTAAACTCGGGTTTTATTGCTGACCGAGTCCCTGCAGATTTTCTGGTCTTTTGGTGAGCTGGACCAGCGATCCATGGTTTGATTTTATTGTATTAAAACGTTTTATAACATATAAACACTGAGTTTGCGCAGCGAGAGAAAAGCTGCAGGACTCCTGGAGCAGGGGGCGGAGCAGTTGTCAGTCAAGTTCACCAGAGCACGGGGGGTGGCTCTGAGGGGAGGGAGCAGAATGCTTTCCCTGTTCAAAATATCCAATGGTTTTGTTCCTAAGCAGAGGCCACGCCTCCAGCAAGAAACGTTTCTCTATGGGAAAAGTCCAGACCCTAGTACGAAGCGAAGTGAAGGACAGGGTCTGGTTACAACCAGGCTAATGCTAAGCTAGCTGTAATAAAAGTACTAACTTTTTTTCTTTCATTTTTACCTCTTTTTCCATATTTGTGTCCGTTTCTCTGTGTTTTATAAAACTCGACAGACAACTCGGCTCCACAACGATGATTGGCACTGGTTTGTTGGTGCCAGGATCGCCACTTCTGATCACCCTCTTCTTGGCCTTCACGAAGCGATCCCGCATGTTTTTCCTAACTTTTCTACAGACTGCTTCCTCCTTCTGCATCGCTTCTGCAATCTCCTTCCATGAATTCTGTGCCATTTGCACATCTTTGTGTTCTCTCATAGAGGGATCATACAAATGGCGATACATGCGGAGTAGTTCAGCCAGAGCAGCTTCGAAAGCGTCCATCTTGTTTTGAGCCCAGTCCGTCAGCGAGCGCGGCGCGCGCACTAGGCTTGCGGAGTTTCAAAAATTCGGAGGTGCACGACACGCGCCAAGACCACGCGCGGGGCCAACGCGCAGGGGCGGGGACTGTGATATTGCGTCACTTTTCGCGCGCGCACCCTCGCGCGCTGCGCGACACGTCGACTATAAATCTAGCTTAAGGTGCATTACTACCACCCATTGAGCTGGAATGTGGAGAGGAGATAAACAGATGAAAAAAAAACTAATTCTATAAAATTAATTTAATAACTCAACTAAATTCTCTCTACTGTATTAAGTTAGTATTTTTCAAGAAAATAATAACTTGATCTTTAGCTTTACTGATATCACTACTAAAAACATCCCTAATTGTAAATTTAATTTTCATTTTATTTATTTATTTTTGGAAATGCATTCTTTCTGCAATATCGCGTGGACATCGGGGGCAGTTCCTTTGGATTGGCAGACTGGGGTGGTGGTTCCCCTATTCAAAAAGGGGGACCGTAGGGTGTGTTCCAACTATAGAGGGATCACACTCTTAAGCCTCCCTGGTAAGGTCTATTCAGGGGTTCTGGAGAGGAGGGTCCGTCGGATAGTCGAACCTCGGATTCAGGAGGAGCAGTGTGGTTTTCGTCCTGGTCGTGGAACACTAGACCAGCTCTACACCCTCAACAGGGTCCTGGAGGGTGCGTGGGAGTTTGCCCAACCAGTTTACATGTGCTTTGTAGACTTGGAAAAGGCATTCGACCGCGTCCCTCGGGGGGTTCTGTGGGGGGTACTCCGGGAGTATGGGGTACCAGGCCCTTTGATATGGGCTGTTAGGTCCCTGTACGACCGGTGTCAGAGCTTGGTCCGCATCGCTGGCAGTAAGTCAGGCTCGTTTCCGGTGAGAGTTGGACTCCGCCAAGGTTGCCCTTTGTCACCGATTCTGTTTATAACTTTTATGGACAGAATTTCTAGGCGCAGCCAAGGTGTTGAGAGGATCCGTTTTGGTGGCCTTAGAATCGCTTCTCTGTTTTTTGCAGATGATGTGGTCCTATTGGCTTCATCAGCTCGTGATCTACAGCTTTCGCTGGAGCGGTTTGCAGCTGAATGTGATGCGGCCGGGATGAGGATCAGTTCCTCCAAATCCGAGGCCATGGTCTTGAGCCGGAAAAGGGTAGCATGCCCTCTCCGGGTCGGGGAGGAGGTCCTGCCCCAAGTGGAGGAGTTTAAGTATCTCGGGATCTTGTTCACGAATGAGGGAAAACTGGAGCGTGAGATCGATAGGCGGATAGGTGCAGCGTCCGCAGTGAAGCGGGCGCTGTACCGGTCTGTCGTGGTGAAGAGAGAGCTGAGTCAAAAGGCAAAGCTCTCAATTTACCGATCGATCTACGTTCCCACCCTCATCTATGGTCATGAGCTTTGGGTTATGACCGAAAGAACAAGATCTCGGATACAAGCGGCTGAAATGAGTTTTCTCCGCAGGGTGGCTGGACTCTCCCTTAGAGATAGGGTGAGAAGCTCAGTCATCCGGGAGGGACTCGGAGTAGAGCCGCTGCTTCTCCACATCGAGAGGAGCCAGTTGAGGTGGCTCGGGCATCTGGTTAGGATGCCTCCTGGACGCCTCCCTGGTGAGGTGTTCCGGGCATGTCCCACCGGGAGGAGACCCAGAGGAAGACCCAGGACGCGCTGGAGGGACTATGTTTCTCGGCTGGCCTGGGAACGCCTTGGGATTCCCCCAGAGGAGCTGCTCCAAGTGGCTGGGGAGAGGGAAGTCTGGGCCTCCCTACTTAGGCTGCTACCCCCGCGACCCGACCCCGGATAAGCGGAAGAAAATGGATGGATGGATGGATTCTTTCTGTTTCATACCCTGGACTTTCCATAAAGACATGTTGAACTGTTTCAGGGAGATTGCTGGTGCACTTGTCACATAATCCTGTTGCATGCTTTCCAACTATTTTAAGAGATTTATTAATGCCCATGTGTCCTATTCTAATGCAAGTAATTATTGATTCTAAGGGGCCGTTTACACTGCACATATTTTGAGTGAAACCGCACCTTTCTCTCTGCGGTTCTGCTGATCATTTACACGACACCACTGGCCTCCCTCTTTGAATCCGGAGGTTTCTGAATCCACCTTCCAGAGT
>JBBPBX010004664.1:0-16437 GCA_038048925.1 Garcialebias charrua
TGAGTTCATTAAACTGAGTTCATTAAACTGAGTTCATTAAAGTTCATTTACATGTCAAATCAGTCAGTTTTACATATACAGTATTGAGCTAAAACTTACACATATTCAAAGCACTGAATGAAAACTTGGGTATGCAAGGCAAATGTTAAGATGAGGATTAAGAGCCTAGCTTTATGAATTAATGTTGAAAAGCATATAACTGCAACTTTTCATGCAAGAATCTTGGAATCAAGAAAACTGAGTAACATATTATGTTACTCAGTTTTCTTTATTCCATTTTACCACTGTGTGTCATCCCCCCTTCTTCTTACAACACTCAACAGACATCTGGGGACAGAGGAGACCAGTTTCTCAAGTTTAGAAATAGGAATGCTCTACATTCATGTCTAATACAGGCCTCTAACTGTTCAATCGTCTTGGGCCTTCTTTGTCGCACCTTCCTCTTTATGATGCACCAAATGTTCTCTATAGGTGAAAGATCTGGACTGCAGGCTGGACATTTCAGTACCGGATCCTTCTCCTACGTAGCCATGATGTTGTGATTGCTGCAGAATCTGGTCTGGCATTATCTAGTTGAAAAATGCAGGGTCTTCCCTGAAAGAGATGACGTCTAGATGGGAGCATATGTTATTCATTTCATTTCATTTCATTTATTTATTTATTTAAGTTAGGACAATGCATATTAATCAACATGACAGCAGTTAGCATCAATGTAAATATGCCGGAGTTAGCACAATAGCTAATTTTCATCCGTTGTCCTAAGGCAGGTAAGAATACGAAACGTCCCATAAAACAAAAGAGCGGAGAAAAATACAAACATCACCTATATAGCACATAACACAACATAAAATTACAATAAAAATATGATGCCATAAGAAAATAGACAAAGTAATCTACACATGAGTGCACTTCTGGTTAGTTTTCAGCCAAAGTTTCAGAGAATTTTTAAAGCTGGATTCTAGAACCTGAACATAGTTTTCTGCATGCCACAAGCGCTCATGCAACCCCATACCATCAGTGATGCAGGCTTCTGAACGGAGCGTTGATAACAACTTGGGCTATCCTTGTCCTCTCTGGTCCGGATGACATGGCGTCCCAGTGTTCCATAAAGAACTTCAAATCGTGACTCATCTGACACAGAACAGTCTTCCATTTTGCCACACTCCATTTTAAATGACCCCTGGCCCAGTGCAAACGTCTGAGCTTGTGGAGCTTGCTTAGAAATGGCTTCCTCTTTGCACTGTAGAGTTTCAGATGGCACGGTGGATTGTGTTCACTGACAATGCTTTCTGGAAGTATTCCTGAGCCCATTCTGTTATTTCCTTGACAGTGGCTGTTTGAGGTGCAGTGACGTTTAAGAACCCAGAGATCACGAGCATCCAATAGAGTTTTATGGCCTTGACCCTTACGTAGGGCTGGGTGATATATCGATATTTTTAAAATATTGAGATAATTTTTTTTCGCGATATAAGTTTAGACTATCTCCATATAAACGGTATAAGTTTTATACTTGAAAATCCTACTGCTGTCTGCTTTTTCCCACTCGCCCCCCTCCCTCTCCTTCACTGAACACAAACCCAGCCCCTCAGCGGCCTCCTCCTTCCTGCCTGCAGGAGGGCGGAGACTTTCAGCACAACAAGTAAACACGGCAGATATGAAGAGCCGCTAGCTGCTGCTGAGGGGAAAAAACAATGTTCTTTCTGAGCTAGTTTGCATTTAAATTGTCAGATGAGGGCAGAAAAATTATTTTTGTAGACTATGTTGAAAATAATCCCGACGAATGGTCGGAACTACGAATCTTTTTCACCATTTAAACAGCGGAGTGGAGCAACCTTGGCTCTCGACGGAGGCAGTCGCTAGTCCTTTCCTCTCCCGTCCTCCCCCCCCCCCCCTTGCTGCCTGCAGCTCCTCAGCTAAGCACCTCGAACGCAAATTAAGATGGATTGGAGGTTTGGGCATTCGATTCTACGAACAAGATTTCTACAGAAGAAACGGCAAAGGGGAGCCGGTCCACCCTCACAGAGTGACGAAGAGGATACGCCATGGATTCCTGTGGGTGTGGATGGTGTGCGTCTCGCTCTCTGTGCTGTGCTCTGTGGAGGTGAAGAATCTGGATTATATTGGATTATGATGGCAGCGCTTTGCTTTTTGGCGTTTGTGGAGCACTGGCCTATCGCAAAAGAGGGAGACTTCAGCAGGACTTAATGCCTGGAGCACCCGACGTCTGGTCTGCGCGGTGACCTCGAGAAATCAGCTGTTTGCGAGCTTATCCAGAGGGTGAACAGATCACCCTCGGATTGGGACTCTGGACGCTGTGGTCAACATCTGAGGTCAGAGCTTGGATCAGTGGAAAAAGTCCCGAATTGGATCACTTGGAACAGAGTCGCCCTTACAGACTGAAGGCTGCAGAAATTACAATGTGAGCCTGAAGTGAAAATATTTGTCAATTCTTATCTGACTCCCTTGGAAACAGCCTTGAAAAAGGCTGGATATCTAATTTCTCCTGAGATGTGCTCTACTGTGGACAAAACAGCTGCTCCACTTGTCTTGTCTGCTACCCCCCCCCCCCGAGAACTTTTCTATGAGCGTTATCGGAGGCCGGCTGGTCAGACTGTCGCTATCTGGAATGTCTCATGGACAGAATCCTCCCTGCCTCAGTCTCAACATGCAACATGTAACTGTCTTAAATGTGCTTATTGGTATAGTTTTTACTGTGTCATGCGGTGTCTTGGCAGACAAAATGTGATACTTTTTTTTTTAATACCAACGCTGTGACCCTCATGGTACTTTCCTTTTTTCACACCTTTGACCTTCATCCCGAAACGGATGAGAGAGGCCGCGCTGAAGAACATGTCATGTGTTCTGAATAAGCAGCAGCTTTACACACTCACTCCATCTTCAGGATGACTGTGCATACATAATCACGCTGTATTGGTGAAAACTGGTGCAATGTTTTGATTTGATTTGATTTGATTTGATGTTTATTCATTCATTTTAAAAGAACAATACAAGACAGTTTCATCAGATACAAGAATACAAGTAGGATAAAATGAAGGGAGCAGAAAGAAGATGAAATCTTATTATATCTGCCCCTTATTTCACAGTTTGTTCAACCAATGATAACCTTCAAGCAACATCACAGAATGAATAATTCTACTTATTTTTCTAACTGTAATACACAAACTACATCACAAAATGAATAATTCTACTTAATTTTCCTAACTGTAATACACAAACTAGATCACAAAATGAATAATTCTACTTAATTTTTCCAACTGTAATACACAAACTACATCACCCATAATTCTACTTAATTTTTCTAACTGTAATACACAAACTACATCACAAAATGAATAATTCTACTTAATTTTTCTAACTAATACACAAACTACATCACACTTAATTTTTTTATTTTTTTTTTATTTATTACTTAATTTTCCTATTTTTTTTATTTTTTTTTTACTTAATTTTCCTAACTGTAATACACAAACTAGATCATAAAATGAATAATTCTACTTAATTTTTCTAATTGTAATACACAAACTACAAGATGGCACAACATCAAGATGTTCACAAAATGAATAATTCTACTTAATTTTCCTAACTGTAATACACAAACTACATCACAAAAATGAATAATTCTACTTAATTTTTCTAACTGTAATACACAAACGCACTAAGCTACATCATAAGTACAACATAAGTGTAATACACAAACACACTAAGTTACATCATATATAGTTTTTGAGCAAGTCCTTTTTGACCTTTTTCTTAAATGTACACATTGATTTTGCATTTTTAACATCACTCTCCAGAGCATTCCACAATCGAACTCCCTGAATTGAGGTAGACCGTCCCTTTAAGCTGGTTCTGAATTGTGGTTTGATGAATATCTCTGTCCCTTTGAGATTGTAACAACTTTGTCTTTTTATAAAATTTCTTTGGATATTTAAAGGTAATGTGTTATTATGAGCCCTATACATAACTGATAAAATACTATATTCTACCAATTCCTGGAATTTCAGTAAGTTTAGCTGAAGAAACAAGGTGTTTGATGGGTGACTGAAATGTTTTCTGGTGATTACTCTTACAGCTCTCTTTTGTAAAATAAAAACAGGCTTTGTAATTGTTTTGCACGCTTTTCCCCAAACCTCAATACAATAGATTAAATGTGGAGCAATGATTGTGTTATACAACATATGCAGAGCTTTATCAATTAAAAAATCCCTGACTTTATACAGTACTGCAATTGATCTAGCTATTTTTGTTTTAATGGAATTTACATGATGTTTCCATGTCAGTTTGTCATCAATGATAACACCCAGAAACTTCACTTCACTCACTTTACAGATCACAACATCTTCAATTTCAAATGGATTGTCATCAACAATTCTCTTTTTGTTACTGAATATCATGTAATTAGTTTTATCTAGATTCAAAGATAATTTGTTTAATTTAAACCAAGTTTGTATTTTTATAAATTCTGTTTTCATCATATCCAAAATCTGTTTTATGTCTTTACCCGAACAGAAAAAAGTGGTGTCATCGGCAAAAAGAACACATTTAAGAAGTCCTGACACATTTACCAAGTCATTCACATATAAAATAAATAACTTTGGTCCAAGCACAGAGCCCTGAGGAACTCCACAATTGATATCACGGAGGTCAGATCTAACATCATTTATTTGCACAAACTGTTTCCTATCTTTCAAATAGCTAGATACCCACTGTAATGCTGGTCCTCTAATACCATATTTATTTAGTTTTTCAAGGAGAATGGTGTGGTCAATGGTATCAAATGCTTTTTTTAGATCAACAAAAACACTAACACAGTACTGTTTATGATCGACAGCATTAGTTATTTGTTCCATAAAATCCATGAGAGCCATTGAAGTAGAGTTTTTTTCTCTAAACCCATACTGACTGCTACTTAAAATATTTTGTTTATCAATAAATTGATCCAATCTGGTCACAAATAGTTTTTCTAGAATTTTTGAGAACTGTGGTAATAAGGATATTGGCCTATAATTATTGAATAGACATTTATCACCATTTTTAAAAAGAGGAATTACCTTTGCTACTTTCATGTTATCTGGAAATATTCCTGTTGAAAAAGATAAATTGCATATATATGTAAACGGTTCAATAACATAACTCATTATTTCTTTACGAACATCATATCCATGTCCACCCAGTCTTTTGATCTCTTGTCTGAGAGATTTTTTACCATTTTCATAATTTCCTCTTTGTTAGTTCCACTAAGAAAAATACTGTTGGTGCAACTTTTAATTGAATGACACACCTTATTATCTACTTTTGGTATTTTAGCTGCAAGGCTTGATCCAATATTTACAAAATATTGATTAAATTCATTTACGATATCATTCTCATCATGTATTTCTTTGTCATCTTTCACAAAATATTTTGCAATG
This sequence comes from Garcialebias charrua, assembly GCA_038048925.1. Classification (NCBI taxonomy): domain Eukaryota; kingdom Metazoa; phylum Chordata; class Actinopteri; order Cyprinodontiformes; family Rivulidae; genus Garcialebias; species Garcialebias charrua. Next base: position 5,433 of record JBBPBX010004664.1, read on the forward strand.
TTCGTTTTCGCTTTATGACTTTTTAGAACATCATTTATTACTCGCCATGTTGTTTTAGTGTCACCATTGCTCTTGTTTAATAAATCACTATAGTATTCTTTCTTGCATTTTCTTATAATCATTACCAATTTATTTTTATATTTTTTATATTTTTCTTCAGCTTGTTGTGTTCTCGTTTTTAAGAAACATGAATACAAGTAAAAAAAAATTACAAGTATTTCTCAACCCTTTAGTCATCCAAGGTTGGTTGTAAGGGGTTAAAGGGGGGTCAGTTTAATACTGACCTCCTTTTTACCTTAATTTACTTACTTATTCAGATTGAATAGTAAATTCACGGATTCTGTTCTTTTTCAGTTTACCCAATATTTCTGTGATCTTTATGATGGATAAATAAACAGAGCCATTAAGTGACAAAGACGTTAACTTAGTTTGATATGTCAAAGAGACACTATCATTTATTTAAAATAAATCAACTAAATTAACACCATTACACTTGATTGACATGATTTCACTTTCTTTCAAATTAATACGTCAGCAAACTTAAATTCAACACAACAGACATAAATATTGGATGTTAACATATTTAGTCTGTGGGCATTTCAGCTTAAAATAGTTTCCAGCTTAGATAGAGAGGGAAAGATTTAGGAGGAGAAATTTATGGAGGAAGAAAAGTTAAGAGTCAGGGAGTTATCTTGATGTGTTTTAACCAGAAACATGGCAGTTCTCCGGCCGATTAAAGCTACACGTTGGTACCCTTGGCAAAGCATTTGACGACTTGTTACCTCGTGAAGATGGTCAGTCTCCCTCGGTCCAGTTTGGTCAGTTCGTTTACCATTCTCAGCGTCTCCAGACGTGCGCCTTGACTCGAACCGAAAGTAACGGCAGCTCCTGGTGGTGTTTCCAAGATAAGACGTTCCTTAAAGGAATGTCAATAAAAGAGAGCTTTTCAGCTGTTGAAGATGGCTTATAACTTGGCATGTTATAAGTCTTTAACTGAATGACATGGTCATTAGCGTGTTGACCAGACGATCATCAGTTCTTTGGAGAAGACCATAGTTTGAGGCTTACTCCAGCAGACTTCAGGAAAACAGGAAGTCAGAGCTCTTTTAAGGCTAACTTGACCTAGAAAGACGTAGCTCTTTCTCATTCGGTCTGTTAGGCCAGAAGCCACTGAGAGGAGGCATAAGTTAGATTAAAAATGTCAGAAAGGATAAGAAAGTTAGTTTAAGACGCCAGTTTCATGATACAGCAGATTTAGAACTTTCTTAACTCATTACCAACATTGTTGTATGAATAAACAAACGTCATCAGAGCATAACATATGGGACCTATTAATGATAATAGCTTGATTATTAAATAGGACAAAAACAAAAGTCTCTGGGTGTCTAGATTGTCCTGAGCTCAAGCTAAAATGAATGAGATAAAGTGTTCCTTTTATCTTCACATGCAAGTTCGAGAGGAGAGGAGAAATCCTCCATGTACAACATTTTGAATTAAGCAGAGTATTTGATTTATCTGACATTAAAATGTACTGATGCTCTTACAAATAAAATTATTCATTTGATAACATTTGAATTAACAAAATTAAAAGAAGTCTCTGGATGACTTAATTGCACCTTTGACACAGCAGTGAAACACAGTTTAACTCTCACAGAATAACACAGCTTAAAAGCACACATCATGAAAATGACAAAAGTTATTCTTTTGATCACATCAGCCTAAAATCAAAGATAGAAATAGTCTCTTATTGGTGACTATGTTATCAGATTATAGCTAAATGAATGATTTTGTAGTAAATGTCTTGCTTTACTGAGAGGTCAGTAAAGGTCATCACTGGACAGTTCAAAAACCTTAATTTGACCCTGGGTAGGTCCATGACATGGTCAACAATATTTCTTTTTCTACGATTTCTTTGCACACAATTCTTTTCATACAGAGCTTCTAAAATATTCATAAATTCATCATATGATCTGTTAACATCATCAATATACACGTCCTTCCAGTTTTGCTTCTGTAAATCATTTTTTAATTGATCCATAGCTTTTTTTGATGTGTTTATTATTTTTTTCTTAATTGTAACTTCTTTTGTAATGTTTTGATCATTTCTGTAGATAGTGAAAACTGGTAAATGATCACTTAAATCAGTTGTTAAGATACCACCTGTCACATCCCCATTTGTTATATTTGTGAAAATGTTGTCAATTATCGTAGCACTATGAGTTGTAATTCTTGTTGGTTTTGATATTAACGGATAAAGATTTAAACTATACATTGAATTTAGAAATGTGCTGATGTTATTTGAATCTGTTTTATTTCCCAGGTCAATATTAAAGTCTCCACACAAGAAAACTTTTTTATTTAAACTCTTTTCCAATAGTTGTATGATTTTGAGCCAAGATGGTCTAGTGGCAGGGCTTTTGACTACGGATCCGAAGGTCGCGGGTTCGCGCCCCGGCCACTACCCAGCTTGGGGTGTCTATGAGTGCACACCTATTTCTCCAGCTCCCCGGGCGCTTTCGGGCTGCTCACTGCACCACCTGGTAGGTGGTTGGGTTAAATGCAGAGACGAATTTCGTCTGTGTATGGGAAACATACGCAGATGACAGGAATAGACATTATTATTATTATTATTATTATTATTATTATTTTATCGGTGAATACCTGTATTTCTATATTTGATCCTGGTGATCGATATACACAACTTCTGGATATGTTTTTAGCATTTTCGTTTAATATTTCTATTGTTATTATTTCCATAAGATTGTCAAGAATTATTGACACTTCATTAATTATTCTACATTTTATTTCATTTTTGACAAATAGAGCTACTCCACCACCTTTTTTATTGTTTCTATTTAAATGATATAATTCATATCCTTCGATGTGAACATTATTTTTGTTTTCATCATTAAGCCATGTCTCTGACAGTGCTATTAATGTAAAAGTTCTGTTTAACTGTTTTAAATAATCTGTTATTTTGGATATATTTGCATTTATACTTCTACTATTGATGTGAATAATAGAGAGATCTCCATTTGTTATATTGATGTCATTAAACTGTTCTTCATTATAGTATTCACAGTCTTTTATAGCAGGATAAAAGTTTGCATCAACCACATCTTCAACATTGTATATTTTAAATTCTGAGTCTTCGTTTGTTGTTGTCATGTTTTAATGTATTTGTTTGTTTGTTCATTTTTGTCAATTTTTGTGTATGAACATGTGATAGTGATTGGTGATTTGTCATTTTTGAGCTCATCAAAATGTGTCTAAGTCTTTCAGATCTTTTATTATTTTAGCTTGAGAATTTTCATGTACTTTGATCCATATGTTTCCGTTTCTTGTCCAAGTTTTTTTTTTTTTTTTCCTTTTTCAACAACCTTGCTTTATGTGCAATGTTTGCGTTTTTTTTAGTTAGGTGTTCATTCATGTAGACATCAGTTTTTGCGAGTTTCTTTGACTGCATCATTACCCTGTTTCTTTGATTCCTTCCAATGAATCTGACGACTACTGATGGTTTAAGTTTGTTAGCTCTATTGGGCAGTGTGTAACAGGCGGAAATGTCATCATGTTTAATGTTAATTTCTTTGCTATTTAAGAAAGTGACTACCTGATTCTTCAGAGACTGCAGTTGTTCTGGTAGTCCTCCTTCACTCGTGTTAACGCCTTTAGTTACATCTGCCGATGACCAGCGTTTAAGCTCAAGTCCAGAAATTACCAGATTCTCACCTCTTATGTATTGTTCCATGTCATCACACTTTTGTTCCAATTTAGCTAATCGTTCCTCTCTGATGATCTCCTGAGCTTTCATTTGATTCATCTTCTCTACTAATTAGTAATGTTTTTTTGCTCAGCTCTCAAACTTGCAAGTTCCTCAGTGAGAAAGTCTATTGATTTTTTCAATTCCTCCATTAACACCAAATTTTTATCCACCGAGTTATGACTCCCCGACTCCTGTCTCAGCGGCTCCGGTTTCTTTTTTCTCCCAGGACTCATCTCGCCTGCTTTTTCTGGCCTGGATACAGAAATTCACTGTTCCACAGTAACTCGCTCGCCGATCTGCTCCCGTCCACAGCAACTCGCTCGCTGTTCCGCTTCCGTCCACAGCAACTCGCTCGCTGCTCTGCTCATGTCCAACAGTAACCAGCTTGTTGTTCTGCTCACGCCCACAGCAACGCGCTCACTGCTCTGTTCCCGTCCGTCCAAAGCAGCTTGATCGCTGCTCTGCTCCCGTCACAGCAATTTGCACATTGCTCTGCTCCCGTCCACAGCAACTCGCTCGCTGCTCTGCTCCCGTCCAACAGCAACTCGCTTGTTGTTCTGCTCACATCCAACAGATACTCGCTCGCTGTTCTGCTCCCGTCCAACAGCTACTCGCTCGTTGCTCTGCTCCCGTCCAACAGCAACTCGCTCGTTGTTCTGCTCCCGTCCAACAGCAACTCGCTCGTTGCTCTGCTCCTGGCCAACAACAACTCGCTCGTTGCTCTGCTCCCATCCAACAGGACGTCCAACAGGACTTGCTGCTCTGCTCACGTCCGCAGCAAACAGCTTGGCGCAGGTCCCGTCCACCACCAGCCAGTTCAGCTCAGCTCTCGTCCATCTGGGGCCTGGATGTAATTTATTGTCCCACAGCAGCACTCCAATGCCTCTCTGGCCTCACCAGCAACCAGTTCTGCTCAGCTCTCGTCCATCTGGGGCCTGGATGTAATTTATTGTCCCACAGCAGCACTCCAATGCCTCTCTGGCCTCACCAGCAACCAGTTCTGCTCAGCTCTCGTCCATCTGGGGCCTGGATGTAATTTATTGTCCCACAGCAGCACTCCAATGCCTCTCTGGCCTCACCAGCTCACAGACTGCAGATCAGATCACAGACTTCAGATCGTCAGCCTGTAGCAACAATCCCCAACTCCGTGGTGTTTTGCCGCATTAGCTTTTATCAGCAGCACATGGCTAGCGTTAGCTTGTAGCCTGTAGCCTCCACTCCCAGCTTTGTTGTTTTCTTTCGCTGCAACAAAGCACCTCCAGCGTGCCGGCCCGCGTTTCTTCGTAACAACCAGCGTATCTTTCCGGTTTATTTGTTCACGAAGCCCGCAGCTCCGTAGCTACGGCACCCGGTTTCGGTGTCCCAGCTCGGTTAGCTTTGATTAGCCCGGTTTGTAGCTACGCTAGGCTAACTCTCGGCAAAAACTCAAGGACACGTTGGCTTGTAGATTCATAATTCTGGATCGCATGTTCCAGTCCAATACCCGCAGCTTTTTCAGCACTCCTCTCTGCACATCCAGCGCAAAAAACTGCGAGTACAAGCTCTCCAAATACTCCTTTGGAGGAAGTACTGGCAGGAGCCCGACTAAAAGCGTCCTCTCTGCTCAGCCGCCATCTTTTTGTTAATGTTAATAAAAGATCTTGAATCTTGAACCGTGAAACGGCAGAACCGAGTGTTTTTTACAGCCTCCTGCTTCATTAAACAAACCACAGGTCTGCAGAGAGAGATGGAGACATTAATAAATCAGCAGTTTATCATATCGCTAAAGATACTGTCCTTAGCGGCTAACAAGATGGCTAACACTTTAGCCGTCTTCCACTGATCGTGTCTTTAGCAATATGATAAACTGCTGATTTATTAATGTCTCCACCTCTCTCTGCTCCTCTCATAAAGTTCAGCACGGCTAAATGAGCTCGGACCTGTGATTTGTTTTAAGGAAGCAGCAGGCTGTAAAAACACTTGTTTCATGGTTCTGAGTGGAGGCTCACTTTACTGCAGTTCACAAACACATAGACTAACGTGAAAGCACATTTCTATCTGATCAAGACACTCAAAGTTCTTTACAACACAATCTGTGTCCTCATTTACCCATTCATACAGCACTCTACTAGATCTGTACAAAAAATAATCAGTACTTTATCACATTCATACACTGATGGGACACACATCAGAGGTAATGGGGGGTTCAGTGTCTTGCCCAGGAACACTTCAGCATGTGACTGATGGAATCAAACCCCCAGCTCTCCCATTGGAGGAGACTGCGCTAGCCTCTCAGCCACAGCTGCCCTCAGCTGAAGAGGATTATTATTTAATATGTGTAAATAAATGTCTAAAAAATAAAGTAGTTTATTTTTTAGACATTTATGTAGAGTTACAGCTGTTTGTTAATAAATGTTACTGTGTGACAACTGGGACAAAGCTTTGACTCAGAAATATATTTTTGTTATTCTTTTATGGAAAGAAAATGATCAAAGTCAAAGTCAACTTTATTGTCAGAACTACAATATGTACAGGACATACACAGGATTGAAATTGCTTTTCTCTCAGTCCCTCGGTGCAACAGTAACCATTTAAACACTAAAACACTGAACATTTAATAAACATAAGCATAAAATAGTAAAAGTGTAACACTGTCCTGAGATTTTGCATAGTAGTATAAAAGTATGAAAATTAACACCAACACTAAAACACTAAACATTTAATGAACATAAGCGTAAAATGAAATAATAAAAGTGTAATACTGTCCTGAGTTTTTGCATAGTAGTATAAAAAAAGTATAAAAAGTATATCTATCCACAGTATTCCTACGCCCCATGACGCTTTGCGCGAAATGTGCACATGACTTCCAGTTGACCGGAAACACCGTTTGTTTACATGCGAGTAATACAGTTGAAGACAGTCCAAACTTTGTTGTTTTAGTTCATTAAAAATGTGGGAACACCACTCGTTTTGTTAAAAGAGGAGGGACAAATAAAAAGAAATTACAGATGTTACCTGATCGCGCAGACATAATTTAAAAATACATAAATAGCGAACGCGTTTGCTCCGGCCTCTCGGCTAAGGTTTGTTAGCAGCTATCTCGGCTAAAAATACCGGTCGCGTCTGAGATCTATCGTTTTAAGACAGTAAATCTTCCAAAACTCTCATTAATAAACCCTCCCCGAATAAAAAGATGTTACCTGATCGCGCAGACATAATTTAAAACTACATAAATAGCGAACGCGTTTGCTCCGGCCTCTCGGCTAAGGTTTATTAGCAGCTATCTCGGCTAAAAATACCGGTCGCGCCTGACATATATCATTTTAAGACAGTAAATCATCCAAAACTCTCATTAATAAACCCTCCCTGAATAAAAAGAAATTACAGATGTTACCTGATCGCGCAGACACAGCCATAGAGAAGGATGCAGGAACACTCTTTCTTTGTTTTGGGTCCGTGTTGAAAACACTGTTGTTTTAGCCAAAGATTTAGCTTGGTCCGGTTGTTGGTGCAGCCGCGAACAGCACAGCAGGTACCTGAACCCCGGTAGGACATTTCAGTAAACGTTCCGTTTAAACAAAAGCTGTGTTTGCTCCGATAAAATGAATGAAAATAACTTTCAAAAACACCCGCGATCCATACTCCGCCTATGGAATACAGGCACTTCCGGTGTCGGACAGGAAGTACAATGCACATTCGCTTCTACAGTGACGCCCTCAGGAATACTGCGGATAAAATAAACTGAAGGTTCTAGCATAGACATTTGCAAAGAGTGGCACAGCAGCATATGAGTTAATGTACACAGTATATGTATGAGGTAGTTGATGTTGGTATAGAGGCAAAGTGGCATATGCAGTGAGGCACATTTGGCATCCTTAGATAAGGCTAGTCAGAGAATGCTGTATATGTATCTGCAGTAGTGTAGATATAAAATAGTGTAAATGTAAACAGTAGTAATAAATGTAAACAGTAGTAATAATAATAATAATGAATTCAATTTTTTCATTTTTTCATTAATGAAAATCTCAAAGTGCTACAAAGTGCAACAGAATTAAATGTCAATAAAACAAGTAAAATCAATAACAGTATCAACTAAGATCAAAAGTAGAATCATGAGGAGGTAGAGTATGCTCGGTTGAAAAGAAAGGTCTTCAAGCCGCTCTCACCAAACGCATCCAAATGCTCCTAATGCTCTGTGTTTGCTGGTGTAAACAGATGTCTGTCCCCACCGAACGTCTGCAGACGCGCAGTGGGAGGAGCGTGTCGTGGCTCCCTTCCTGGTCAGATCCGTGTTGTTTATGTACACTGGGCAGATAAAACCAGCTGTACGTGAAATCAAAAAAGGCGTTCAATACAGGATCAACTGGACTTTATTTGTTGCAGAAAACGTTTCGACTTATGTCCAGAAGTCTTTTTCAATTCTGAATGGAAGCTGTGAGAACGAGAAGTACGTGCCTCGTCAATACTTGTGTGTGTTTTCTACGAGCCGAACTGCAGCTCAAAAAGTATTTGTTGAGATTAAAACTTTTTTTAAAAATGTTTTGGGGAGATGTACGCTCGAAGAAAAAGCAGAAACTTTATAAATGCCATACTTTCCTACCGGATGCTGTTTTCGTCCACAGAAAGTCCCGTTCCGAGTGGTTGCTGATAATCTGCGAGCAGAAGAAGCAGGGCAAACCCAGCTTCTACAGTGGCTGCTGGCTGCGCGCGCGTGCGTGACAAGGGGCTGCGGGGTGCTGCCGCGCTGCTTCAAATGCTGTAGATGCGCCGCAACACGCCCCGCTGTTCCAAGATGCGCGGCCCCCTAGACTTTCAATGTAAAGTGGCTGCTTCAGCTGCGCGAGATGCGTTTGGTGAGGAACCAGCATTAAAGTCAACCACAGACTGTGGGGCTCTCAGACAGTCAGGAAGAGAGTTCCACAGGCGGGGGGCAGCCACACTGAAAGCCCGGTCTCCCATGGTCCTTAATTTGGTTCTCGGAATGTGAAGGAGATTACTGTTCTGTGACCGTAGCGACCGGGTGGATGAGTATGGAATAAGAATATCCTTCAGATAATCTGGTGAAGCTCCATGTAAGCATTGATGTGTAATGAGAGCAGTTTTGTACTAATAAATGTAAACAGTATTAATAAATGTAAACAGTGAATGTAAACAGTAGTATGACTATAGGCAGTAATGTAATACAAACATTAGTGCAAATATGAGAAGTAGTGCAAACTGAATGAGCACATGACCGAGAGTTTAGTGAATAACCCGTTTGATGACACAGAGTCCAGTGTTAAAATCTTTGTGTTGTGTGGTAATGTGTGAGAAAGTTTTTTCGTGTTAAGGCAGTTCAAATGGGAGGGGAGGCAGAGCAGGCAGAGTGTTAAGCATCCTGACTGCCTGATGAACAGAGCTGTCTCTCAGCTTGTATCGAGATATATATCGTATATCACAATATATCATAAAAATATCAAGATACGAATTTTGGTCCATATCATTCATTCATTCATTCATTCAACCTTTATTTAGTCAGGTAAATCTTTTGAACCTCATGGGCTCATTTACGAAAGCGACCTGCTAAAACTAAAGAACAATGAACAGCAATAGTAGAATTTCCTTAAACAATAAACAAACAAACAATAAACAATAGAAAACAAAAGAGAGAGAAAAAAGAAAAATATATATATATATATATATCAGAGTCAGAGTCAGAGAGTCTTTATTGTCATTTGCACCGCATGTGGTACATGAGATGAAAACGAGATTATGTACACGAGGTCCCAGTTACATCCAACAACAAATGAAAGAGAAAAACAGTAATAACATCGAGAACTAACTAAGAAAAACATCAACTAGTAATACACTAAGCCTAATATAGTGGGAATAAACAGCAGCACGAACATGAGTTTGTATGAGCAGATGGTCACAGATGAACACAGATGAACACAGCAACAAGAAAACAGATCAGCATCAGCATGATGTGATATTTTGCAGTGTTTATTTTAATTTTATTTTTATTTATTCATGAGTCTAACAGCCTCAGGGTAGAAGCTGTTCCTCAGTCTAGTGGTTCTACACTTGATGCTCCTCAACCTCCGTCCTGAGGGGAGTGGGGCAAAGAGTGAGTGTGCTGGATGAGTGAGGTCTTTCATGATACAGGTGGCTCTTTTCCTGCATCTAGAGGTGTAAATGTCTGTGATGGTGGGGAGACTGACTCCAACAGACTTCTGTGCAGCCTTCACCACTCTCTGCAGAGCTTTCCTCTCTTCAACTGTGCAGCCTCCATGCCACACGTTGATGCTGGAGCACAGGATGCTCTCCACTGCACACCTGTAGAAGGAGGTGAGAACTGGGCTGCTCAGACCAGCTCGTCTCAGCCGTCTGAGGAAGTAGAGTCTCTGATGACCTTTCTTGATCAGGCTGGTGGTGTTGTTGCTCCAGCTGAGGTTATCATTCATGTGTACACCCAAGTATTTGTAGCTGGAGACCACTTCCACTGCAGACCCACCTATGTTCAGTGGGGCATGGGTGTGTTTGTTCCTTCTGAAGTCCACAATCATCTCCTTTGTCTTCTTCACATTCATGTGAAGATTATTCTCTTTGCACCAGCTCTCCAGATGTTCCACCTCCTGTCTGTAGCTGGACTCATCATTGTTTGTGATGCATCCCACCACCGCTGTATCATCTGCAAACTTAACAATATGACAGCCTGGAAGTGTGGCTGTACAATCATATGTGAGCAGAGTGAACAGAAGGGGGCTCAGCACACATCCCTGAGGAGAGCCAGTGCTGAGGGTTATGGTGGAGGAGGAGAAGTTGTGGATCTTCACGGACTGTGGTCTGTCTGTTAAGAAGTCTAGTACCCAGTTACAAATAGAGGGGCTTAGTCCAAGTGTAGATAGTTTGTCTATCAGAGTTTGGGGGATCATGGTGTTGAAGGCAGATGTGAAGTCCACAAAGAGCAGACGCACGTATGAGTCTTTCTGATCCAGGTGGGTGAGAGCAGTGTGGACCACGGAAGAAATGGCGTCCTCTGTTGATCGGTTCTCACGGTATGCGTATTGATGAGGGTCCTCATTGATGTTGACGGTTGCCTTGATGTGGGACATGACCAGTTTCTCAAAACATTTAGCGACTATCGGGGTGAGGGCCACCGGTCTATAGTCATTCAGACCAGTCACTGTGGAGCTCTTTGGGACTGGGATGATGGTCGCGGTCTTCAGGCAGGTGGGAACTGACTCCAGTGCAAGTGAGGTGGTGAAGATGTCAGCCAGCACC
>JBBPBX010004664.1:24837-41939 GCA_038048925.1 Garcialebias charrua
GAATCAGCTTTATTGTCATTGCACTGAAGCACAACAAAATTACATTTAAGTACAGCTCGTCCAAGAAACACAAGCAAACAAAAATCCTACATGGGAAGACGGGGGTGCCTGAGGCTGCAGCCTCACGAGAGGTGCTGCCTTTTTTCATTAGATAATGAAAAGGGAACATGAGGGAAGGAAGAGGTATAATAAAAATAAAATAAAATAAACAATCATATCTCACACTGTGTCCTGTGAGGTTGCAAAAAACCTCAGCACAAAAAAAAGAAGAAGAAAAAAGCAACATACAAATGAAACAACAAGATGCATACGGGCTGGAGTGAAGGCGGTGGGTTCAGGGAAGTGTGTGCAAATGAGTGTATGCATGTGTGAAGTAAGTCCGTGAACACTGTTCCAGATGCCCCCCCCCCCAGCTCTTGACTTAGGTTGACTCCAAAAGTTAATCACTTGCATCAAGTAATTAGCTACAAGCAGTTTCATCACAATCTCTCTCATAGTCACACAATATTTTACTAACAAACAACTGAGGTTGGCATTAACATCAAAGTTTTAAACAAAGATCTTGTGCGATCTGTTATCACTCAGTGTGATAGGGATGACTCTCAGCTGCAACCACATCCGTTCTTGGAAAATTTTCTATAAAACTGACAGCAGCCATTTTTGTTTTTGCTGATGCTGATTAGATGTGGTGGCCATCTTGAATTGGGCCGACTGAAAAAGTTAATCGGACGTAAAAATGCATAAAAGTGCGTTCAGTGATTACTTTCTGAGTTGATGAAATATACCGTATTTTCCGGTGTATAGGTCACACATTTTTATGGGTTTTTTTCAAGGCCTGCGACCTATACACCGGTGCGACCTATATATGGCTTGTTATCACTTTCGGCAAAACAAACCCAACTGATTGAAGTGGATGGCCACTTGTCCTGAGCCTGGTTCTGCTAAAGGTTTCTTCTTCATGAGGGAGTTTTTCCTTTCCACTGTCGCCTTCATGCTTGCTCAAGATGAGCGTTCTACAATGGAGTTAAACTGAAAGTAGTCTGCTCCTCAGATAAATAATGTTAACTAATTTTGTATGTATATGAATATATTTGTTCAGTGCCCTGAGATGACTTCTGTTGTGACTTGGCGCTATATAAATAAACTGAATTGAATTAAAGGTAATAACAGACTCATGTTTCTCTTCCTGTTTCCAGTTTCTATGTCCTGCTGGACCAATGTTTTGCTACTCCGTCTCCTTACAATGTGTCACTCGGTGATCAGTACAACTTCTTCACTGGGTAAGGGATACGTATTTCATCGGTTGTGGATAATTGTTATTAAAGGCATGTGTTAAATAATGTTGCTTTTCACCAGATGCACAATAGAAGGTGAGGTAACCGTGATAAACAACGGCGACTCCACTGCTGCCCATTTTGAGTTTGAGGCCTTCCGCTTCGTTCAGCACAGAGCTCAGGAGTTGTCCCCCATCTACCTGCACTGCATACTGAGACTCTGCGAGCCAAGCAAATGCAACGAGCTGACTTCTGTAAGTAAACAAGCTCAGAAAAATTACTATATTTAAGAACAACAAAAAGCTTAAGCATCACTTTTCTCATATTATTAGAGCAGCTTTAAATGCAAAAATCTAACCAGTTTTATGTACTTTAAAACCCTTTGGTAAAACAAACTTTAGTGTCCTGCCAAAAATTGCACTGACCTCAAATTTTTAATGTTCAGTATGAAAGATGTTTAGAAAATTATTTGCAAACTGTTTCCAAACAAAGTGAGGCTTTGTTCAAATGCATTGTCTTTATATCAAAGTTAATGCTCAATAATCCAGATAATAATCCAACAAAATTCAGTCAGGTCATCTGGACAGTTTCTTTTGTTTGTTTTCTGATAAGTTTTTTTCCTTTATCTAAAGGAGTTGATCTTGTATTGAACGCCTTTTTGATTTATCTAAAGGACTTCTTCAGTCTGAAGAGCAAACAAACAAACTGATTCCCACTAACAGTAGTGGGAATGTCTTTATATTAAAGTAATCTAAACATTTACAGGAATCGTTCAGGTCTTTTGTGGTAGAGTTTTGTGGAATCGTTGTGAGTAATTCATATATTACCTGCTGTAGAAAGCTCTTTAAACAGCCTTATTTTGGAGATGTAGAGATTAGGACTCTGTCCACACTAAACAAGATATTGTTAAAAACTGAGATTTTCTACCATGCTTGTATATCTTGTCTACAAACAAATTTAGGTTAACTTTGGTTTAATTATTTTATTTTATTTTTTCTAAAGTGATTTTTTTTTAAACTCTGCTTTTGATTGATTAGTGAGGAAATTTTTACGTCATGTAGTACTTTATATAAAAGTGGCATATGCCTTACTGCATATGCCACTTTTTGCCTCTATAACAACATCAACTACTACCTCATACATATACTGTGTACATTAACTCATACGCTGCTTTGCCACTTTGCAAATGTCAATGCTAGAAACCTTTAGTTTATTTTAGTTATACTTTTTATACTCTTTTTTTATACTAGTATGCAAAAACTCAGGACAGTATTATGTTCATTAAATGTTTAATGTTTTAGTTTTAGAGTTGGTGTAAATTTTCATACTCTTATACCACTATGCAAAAAACTCAGGACAGTGTTAGTTTTACTATTTTATGCTTATGTCTATTATTATATGTTTCAGTGTTTCAATGTTTAGATGTTTACTGTTGCACCGAGGGACTGAGAGAAACGCAATTTCGGTCCTGTGTATGTCCTGTACTGTACATATTGCAGATCTGACAATAAAGTTGACTTTGACTTTGACTTTGATATATATTATACCTTGTGCCATAATAAAAAGGTAAGAGTGAAGTTACTATTAAACTTTGCAACTGTGCTTAAAGACATACATTTTAACTTTACCAAAAATAAAGCTAACAATGCCAAGCTAGAAGATGTTTTCTCTATTTTAAATGTTGTTAATGGGGATGTTTTGCCATCTAGTGGCACTGCATGGGTGGTAGTTGTATAGACTGGAATGATTCATGCAAGACTGATGAGCCAATGAGCAGGGCCGATAACAAAGCAGATTGCTACCATCAAAGTTATACCATAAAGATATACCATAAAACAACTCAGTTTGTAAAAACATCATAATGATTCAGGAAAATGCTCTTTTTATCTTTACATTGCAGTGCGGTTGTTTTCACAGGAGCACAAATAGCATCACAAAGGAAGAAGTTTATCAGATTATTCAAGTTATATGATCCCCCCCCCCCCCTGTAAATAGTTACAAAAGATCTCTTGCAGGAATCATAATAAAAAAATTGAGACTGGAATTATCTTAAAATGGCAGAAATCTACTTTGGTCTTTGTCAATGTCAATGTCAATGTCAATTTTATTTATATAGCACATAAAAACAACCGAAGTCGACCAAAGTGCTTTACAGTTAAAAAAATAATAAAAACAGAGTAAAATGCATCTAGTGCCACTAAACATAATAAAGCTATCAGTAAATGCAACAACAATAAAATCTGCTCAAAATTTGATCTCACATTCTGCGAGGATCAAATGCCAAGTAAAAGAGATGAGTCTTAAGTGAAGATTTAAAAGTGTCAACAGTCTGAGCGGTCTTTACTTTCTCAGGTAAACTGTTCCACAGTTTTGGAGCAGCAACCGCAAAAGCCCGATCACCTCTGGATTTCATTCTGGATCTGGGGACATCTAAGAGAAACTGGTTGGTAGACCGGAGTGCTCTTACAGGAGTGTAGATATTAATAAGATCACATAAATATGACGGGGCCAGACCTTTTAAGATTTTAAAAACAAGCAATAAAATCTTAAAATCAATTCGATAGCAGACAGGGAGCCAGTGAAGGGATGCCAGGACAGGGGTTATGTGTTCATATTTTTTAGTTGAAGTTAAAAGACGAGCTGCTGCGTTCTGGACAGATTGTAAACGATGCAAAGATGATTTGTCTAAACCAACATACAGTGAATTACAATAGTCCAAGCGAGAAGTAATAAAAGCGTGAATCACCTTTTCAAGGTCTCTGAAAGAGAGACAAGACTTCACCTTGGCAATGAGTCTTAGCTGGAAGAAACCGGATTTAACTACAGCATTTATCTGTTTGTCTAACTTAAAAGCACTATCAAAAATAACTCCCAGATTCCTGACATTGGAGTGGCTGTATGAAGCCAAGGGGCCAAGAACATTTAGGGTGTTACATTTGCCAAAGCTGATGGCTTCCGTTTTATTTTCATTTAGATTTAGAAAATTAAGTTTTAACCAGATTTTAATGTCATTCAGACAGTCCAGGGGCCTCATGTACAAAGACTTGCGTGGATTTCCTACTGAAAAGTGACGTACGGTCAAATCCAGAAAAGTGTGTACGCACAAAAAAATCCAGATGTATCAAACTGTGCGTACACCGGAATCCACGCACATTCCTTTTGTACATCACAACCAACGTGGAACTGAGCGCACGTGAGACACCTCCCCTGACACGCCTTCATTTACATATGTTAAACAGATGCAAATTACTTCCTGCATGTGTGAAGGACATGTTTGTTTGATCCCTGCGCGATCAGAAATCATTTCTAGATTCAGGAAAATAATGAATTTAATATAATATGAGTGAGGAAAAAATCCTAAGTAAGAATAGTAATAAAATGTGTTCATCACGCAAAGAACGAGTGATTGTGTGTCGGTATTTGTGTGTGCGCGCACCCTGCTTTGGTGCGCAACGGCTCATCCATTCATTCTGAGTGAAAATATTAACTTTGCGCACGAGTTTATTACCATAATTACTGTAAACACAGAGGAACTTGGATGTTTGGTTGAACATAGATCTTTGTTTATTTAATAGATGATATGAAGAAACGGGTCTCTGCGTCTCAGTGGAGAGTTTTCATGACATGACGTGATGTTGGAGTCTCCAAACGCTGCGCGCAGCGCGCGCCACAGCCTTGTGCGCAATCTGTTTGTCTGTGAAGCTGTTACTCTCCAACAAGTTATATATGGTGTACTTTCACGTGTCATTTTGGAGAAATCTACAATAAACGCAGATTATGAATCACCTCCAGCTGCCGTGTGAGGGTGCGCGCGCGCTCCAAAGCGCGACCACTCAGCCTTTGGAATCATATAGATGAGACCATTCTATTGGACATGATCCGGCTTTGTGTGGACTGGAATGGCACAGTCCCGATCGACCTGCCAGCTCCCTCAACAAAGCTCCTGTGGAACAGTTTGATCGCTGCTGCTTCTCATGTGCACGCGTGATGCACCTGTGTTGCTCCAGAGCGCAGCAGTGCCAAACTGAAAAATGATTATTTCTGAAAACGGCTGATAAGCCATATCATAGATCAGAAAATTATATCTGTTTATAAATGAATGCTCTGCGTGTTACACTACGTATTTATTATATCCTCCAGTAAGGCTGAATGAATCCGTTCCTGTTAAATTTATTTTTGGCACAACTTTGCGCGTGCTTTATTTAACTGCGTCATGTGGATGTAATACTTGTTAATCGTGTGTTTGATGGGAATATTAATCATTTTCACATCATGAACAGTTAATAATAATAATAATAATAATAATAATAATAATAATAATAATAATAATAATAATGAATTCAATTTATAACGCACTTTTCATTAATGAAAATCTCAAAGTGCTACAAGGTGCAACAGAATTAAATGTCAATAAAACATTTAATAAACAATTAAAATCAACAACAGTATCAGCTATGATCAAAAGTAGAATCATGAGGAGGCAGAGTATGCTCGGTTGAAAAGAAAGGTCTTCAAGCCGCTCTTAAAGTCAACCACAGACTGTGGGGCTTCAGTTTCTCTGAATCACCTGTAAGTGTCGCCAAAGGAACAAGAACCACAGAAACGTGCGTACGCGTGCTCTGGGGCTTGCGTGGAAATGTACCTGGATGCGCACATATTCACGTTCAGTTCAGTTTTGATACATACGGGGTTTTGCGTGGATAGTGACGCACGCAAGGTTTTTGTGCGCACGCACGGTTGATACATGAGGCCCCAGGAGTGGATCCAGTGGAGTGACCCTGTCTGACTCAATTGGAAGATATAACTGTGTATCATCAGCAAAGCAGTGAAAAGGAATGTTGTGTTTTCTAAAAATGGACCCCAAAGGCAACATGTACAAATTAAAAAGCAGTGGACCTAAAATAGACCCTTGAGGGACTCCACAGATCAAAGGAGCTGGAGATGAAGAACAGTTCCCTAAATGAACAGAAAAACTTCTGTCAGTCAGGTAGGATCTAAACCAGGATAAAACTGTGCCTTTGATACCGACCACGTGTTCCAGTCGTGACAACAAGATGTTGTGGTCCACAGTATCAAAGGCAGCAGAAAGGTCTAAAAGCACTAAAACAGCAGATCCTCCTGCATCAACAGTTAAAAGAAGGTCATTAAAAACTCTTAAAAGGGCTGTCTCTGTGCTGTGGCCTGATTTAAAACCTGACTGGAATTTTTCACCAATGCTGTTGGCAGTTAAAAACCTCTTAAGTTGATTAAAATCTTTGCCCCCTCAGAGAAGTTAGCTCACCTATTTGGTCAGAGTTCAACTTAATTTTCCAAACAAACGTAATTTGAAGAGCTATCTGTAACAGGTAAGATATTAACTGTTCACGACATTTCCACAAAACTGCACTTTAAACTACGGTATCTAAACTATCTCTTTAACAAGTTGAATGTGGGGGACCTCCTACAGCTGGCTGTCACTCTTTGACAAGACAATATTTACAACATTTTTACCAATCCTAACCAGTATAAAGTAAACAATAATGCTTATGTCTATTATTATATGTTTCAGTGTTTCAATGTTTAAATAGTTACTGTTGCACCGAGGGACTGAGAGAAACGCAATTTCAATTCTGTGTATGTCCTGTACATATTGCAGTTCTGACAATAAAGTTGACTTTGACTTTTGACTTTGAATGACAAACTCAAACCTCTAATATGTGCTTTTTTATAGGCATGTTATGATAAAAGAAGGAAAAGATCTGTATCTCCTTTTGGGCAAAGAAGCATTGAGTCTGCAACTCTGACAGCTGGACCTCTCTATACGGCTGCAGCAGGTTTATCTACCGGTACTTCATCCCACATGTATTCATGCAGGTTTATGATTACCAGTTTTACTGATAATGTTTCTTCTCTCACTTAGTGGAGGACTCGCCTGTCACAGCTGCACACAGTGAGCATTCCTTGTTGTTAATCACATTTTTGGAATGATTCAGAATGCATCAAAGCATCTTGAACAGCCTGCAATGTGAAACTTCTTGTGTTTATCAGGTAGTAAAGCATCAGGCATGAACGCTGTTGACGCCACAGGCCTGCTGGTGCTTGCATGGGTGCTCGTTGGTCTCCTCTGAAGAAGCATCACCAGACGGGACGAATATCTCACACGTTTGACTGATATATAAAAACTATTTGACCACATTTTAATACTGTAAGACATAGCACTTTAGCTTCAGGAGTTGTAAGGATAATAAAACATTCAAAAAAGCTAAGTCTAGTCCTCTGGACATTCAAAAAAACAAAACAAAACAAAAAAGCAAAAAAAAAAGTAGAAACGTTGCGTCTTTTGTCCGAAAGACTTCCTCAGTCTGAGATGCTGTATTCAGCTCAGTCTTATAAATAGCACCCTCCACAGTGGATCAACCAGTTGGCTGATGACAGCTGAAACCAGCTGCTCACATGATCAAGGAGGACCATCAGCCTAACGATGGATCGTTAGCACCCTGATGGTTGTTTGCTATTCACAGAGGGCTGAGTGATACTAGCAATAACAGCATTGTAAGTGGGGGACAGTTGAACCCGGAGGCCTCCACCTCTGTTTAATGATGGACGGTTTCTTTTCACAAAGATGGCCTCCTTTACTCCTCTCTCAAACCATTGTTCCTCTCTATCAAGGATGTGAACATCTTCATCCCTGAAAGAGTGACCGCTGGCCTGGAGATGAGTGTAGACCGCAGAGTCCTGACCTGATGATGTTGATCTTCTGTGCTGGGCCATCCTTTTGGCCAGTGGCTGTTTAGTTTCCCCGATGTAAGACTGATCACAGCCCTCCTGACACTGAACAGCATACACAACTCTGTATTACTCTGTTTGTGCCGGGGGACTGGATCTTTGGGATGAACCAGTCTTTGCCGTAATGTATTTTGGGGTTTGGGGTTTAAAAGCCACTTGAGGAAGTCTTTCGGACGAAAGACGAAATGTTTCAACTTTTTTGCTTTTTTGTTTTGTTTTGTTTTTTTGAATGTCCAGAGGACCAGACTTAGCTTTTCTAGATTTTTCTACCTGGATTATTGAGCATGCATCAGGGTATAATAAAACATTGTTTCTTGGAAACAACTCTTTAAGTGGTCGGTTAAATCAAGCAAACACTAGTTCTGTAACTTTTCGCATCCTGTCTGCTGAAGTCAGAAAAAGGCCTGAACTGTGGAAAAGAAAACCAACAATGCAAGTTGTACAGAACAGGGTAACTTTAATGGAGGTACACGTTTGTTCATTAAGGCCAGTAGGTTTGCCTGCTTCATGTGTTTCCTGCATTCTTATATAGACATTTGTACAAAATTCAAACGAGGAGTGTTCGTCTTTAACAAAGATAAAAGAGAACATAAAACACATGATCTCCCACACGCTTAACTGCACGACAAGGCATACAATCATTAAACTATATGTATATATATTACATTTTTAATGACAAATTACACTTTTTACACACAACGGTTTGTTTTACGTGGCTCAGCAAAGACATTTCCATAGTTATAAACACAGAATGAAAAAAAAAATAATCACCATTCATTCAGAAATATTTACAGCTAGATTAAAAATGACGGTACAGCAAAAAAGGTAGAATTTATGGCTAATAAGAATAGACGACAGGAGACGCTGCACAAGTTAAAATGAAGGTTTAAGTGCACGTTGTTGTCACTGCATGGAGTGCAGAATGTCCTGGATCAGCGCAGAGAGTTTCACAGAGAAGTCCTCCTGCAAAGAGCCACCTTCCTGCGAGGACAAAGACGGAGGCAGAGGAGGCGGGGAGGCGCCGAGGACCTCTTCCTCCACCTCCACCACCAGCCTCTCCATCCGCGTGTGAAGCTCTTGGTGCTGCAGCGCTGCGTTTCGGCAGAACTGCTCCACGCTGCCCACAAGTTCAGACCTGGGCGATGACTCCAGCAGAGCTTTCAGAGCCTCCACCCTGCTCTGCACCTCCTCCCTCAGCGCACCCGCCTCTCGCCTCAGCTTGGAGTTCATCGCCTGCCAGACCTTGGAGTCGTCCGCCTCGTCCTCGGGGTCGCTCGCCTCTTTCAGGCCTTCGGCTGCGTCCCTGGTCGCGGTGTGGAAGTCTCCGATGGCGTTGGCTAACTGGAGGCCGCTGCGCTCCAGGGCTCGGCTGATCCGGTGGACGGCGTCCTGGTTCGGAGCTGGACCGGCCTCCGTCGGGGCCTCCCCCGTCTCTGGGCCGTGCAGGTAGAGGCTCAGCTGGTGGCACAGGTCTTGGGTGTTGCTGCTGAGCGAGCTCTGGAGCTGCTGGGTGAGGGGAGTCAGGCGCTCCCTCATGCTGGCCAGCGTGGCGCCGAGGTGGGCCGGGGACGACGGGGACAACCTCAGCCGCAGATCGGCCAGCTCTTGGCGCAGACGCACTCGCAGGCGCTCGGACTCCATGGCCAGTTTGCGCTTCATCTCCTCCGCCACGGGACTTTTGATGTCGCCCTCGTCTTGGTTGTAAAGATCACTGCTGTCTATGACGCTCTTGTAGATCCTACTGCAGCGAGAGGAAACACTTGATCACCACAAGGTGCGATGAACGCGTTAGATTTTACCTTCAGGTTGGTTCAGTGGACTTACTGCACGTCTTTTGTGAGGTCTGCTTTGTCATGAGCCTGGTTAGCGTCTGGGTGAGCCCACGTTGCTTCCCTGGCGTCACTGTTCAGAGGGTACGCTGCAGGAAAAGAACGTATATCACATCAAAGAAACAATGTACAAGTTGTCTGTAAAATAAAACTGCAGAAATAATAAATACCTAAGGTTTCTGAGAGTGACAGGACAAAGATCACAGCTTTCAGAAGCATTTTTCTCTCTCTGTGGAGGGACGAATAAAACAA
Organism: Garcialebias charrua; assembly: GCA_038048925.1. Taxonomy (NCBI): domain Eukaryota; kingdom Metazoa; phylum Chordata; class Actinopteri; order Cyprinodontiformes; family Rivulidae; genus Garcialebias; species Garcialebias charrua. The sequence continues at coordinate 34,958 of JBBPBX010004664.1, forward strand.
ACTGGTGAGATTTTCACACAAGAGCAAGCCGAGAATTGAAGCGTGAGCATGAGTCAAATGTAAAAACGGTACTTTGTGTTCTCCTTACTGGATACAAAGAAAACCAGCGCGGGAAAAGAACAGCAAGCCTTCACGAAAAGACCAAGGGTCTGCGGAGCGACTTCTCTCAGCTCACTTATAAAGGTCCTCGTTATCAGATAGGCTGCCCAAACTCTGCCTGTGTCAATAAACACGTGGAGGGGTCACACTGACGACGACACCACACACAGACACACACACTCACAAAGTGTGAAGTCACGGTGATATCATCCACTGTCAACCCAATTAAAACGGTTTTTTTAAATAAATCTTGTTGAATTGATTTAAAGGTGTTTTGTATTAAGGCAGATATTTTTAATTTTAGGCATGTTCCAAAACAAAAACACAAACAAGTAGTGAGCAGGCTAAGACAGTACAGCCACTGCTTTGCAGCCGAAACATTTTTATTGTGTGAATGTTTATGAAGCATTCACACTATCGTGATCCTTTTTTCTTCCATACATTTTTCAGCATCTTTCTCGTTCCACCATTTTTGTTGTTGTTGCTATTTCAACAAATCATTTATCAAACTGTTCAGCTTGTTCATGAGAAGAGTGCTATGACTTTTGGTATTGGCGCTACTTTCACTTTTTGAAATATTTAGCAATTCCTGCCATTTTTTTCCCTCATGGGAAATGAATTGAGCTCATTTTGCATCCTTCAAATCTTTAGATCTGTGTACAATATTTTACTGCTCCTTTCACATTTCGTTCCGGTTCAGCTTCTTTCAGATTCCTTGTGGTGGAAAATTAACCTTTTTTTCAGCTGTTTTGTGCTCTGTTCTGATTCTTTCTGCTAACTACATTTTTGTGCTTCTTCCAACTTTTCCTGCTCATTTAATCTTGCTATGCTCCTTTCAGCTTATTTCTTCAAGTTTCAGCTTTTTCTTCTATTTTCAGCTACTATTTAGATGTTTTGTACTAATTTTAGCTTTTTCAGCTAATTCCACATTTTTTGCACTCTTTTCAACCTTTCTCAGCCAAATTCAGCAACAATGTGCTCTCTCTACTTCCTTCTTGGAATTTAAGCTTCTTCATGCATTTTAGCTACTTTTCATTAGTTTTTTTTCTTAATTTCAGTTTTATTCAGATAATTTCCACTTTTTGTGTTAATTTTAGCTTTTTTTCAGCCTAACTGGAGAAACACGTTTTCTGTCTTCTGCCAATTTAAGCTTGCTGTACATTTTCAGCTAGTTTTTATAGCATTTTTAGCTAATTTCAGCTGTTTTCAGATAAATTCAAGTTTTTGTGGTAATTTATGCTACTTTCAGCCCAATTAACTTCTTTCTGTTATTTTCAGCTCGTTTTGATTCTTTCAGCTTATTTCTGCTAGTTTCAGCTTTTTCCATTTTTAGCTACTAAAATAGCTACATCTGTTTTTGTGCTATATTTAGCCTTTTCAGCTAATTTCACATTTCTTTTTAGCTTATAAGATCCTTCCATTTCTTTCTGGTAATTTAATTTTTTTCCTGCCTCTTCTGTCTTTCAGCTACTTTTTGTTGTTGTTGTTGCTGCTAATTTCGCCCTTTTGAGCTAATTTCCCAATTCTTGAGCAATTTTCTGATTATTTTAATCCAGTTCAGCAAATTTGTGTTCTTTCTGCTGTCTTCTTATAACTTAGGCTTGTTCTTCTATTTCAGCTATATTTCAGTATGTTTTTAGCTATTTTCAGCTGTTTTTCAGTAAGTTATTCTACAAGAAGCATTCACACTGCATTTTGCAGGAAATGAAATTTATCTGGTTTAATTCATAGTTAACTTGGCAAATTCCGTTGAGATCACAGATTTATTTTTCAAGGGAGGCCTGGGCCTGAAGAAAGGCCTAAACTTGTTTTTAGTTTGTGGGAGGAAACCCACGCAAATATGAGGAAAACATGCAAACTCAACACACTCAACCCTGGCTTGAACCTGCAACCTTCTTGCTGTGCTGACCACTAAGTTGTTGTGCTGCAACTTTAAGTTGTGATCCTAAAAAGTCCTATGTCAAATAAGATTAAAAAAAAAAAATGAAGCAGGATTAAAGCCGTTCATGGAAAACAAGGTAAGGATTTCTGAATCACTACATATTATATATACATATATTTTATTATTTATTATTTATTATTAATAACATATTTATTACTGCACAACATTGATAGTCTGACTAGTTAACACATCTTTGATTTTCCTGGCTTGCTTAATTACTGTGTCTGCTTATTAGAAAAAAGCAGCAATAATTTAATGATAAAATCTAGCATTCCCTGATCTAATGCACAATGCACCACCCTGCATGCAAAGTGTTTAACCACGGCTGATCTGTTAGTGCTCATACTATTTGATGGAGATGACTCTCAGATACTACCACAACAAATTTTTGTGTATATAATCATGCTATTGTTTGCTAAAGTTTATTAGCTTTGATGGCCATTTTAAATAAAGTTGAGTCCAATTCTTCCTCAGTTAAAGATGCACATTCAGTGATTACCTTCTGCGTTTGGAAAAATCTGTGCTGTAGTCCATAAGGTATTTTGCTCACAGACAAAAAGGGTTAACTTAAAAAAAATGAATTACCTTTTAGGAATCAGTCTCAGCTACTACCATAACAAATTTTAGCTCAATATTTGTCAAATCCACTGCATTACAGCCATTTTTATGTTTGCACAGGTTGCCTTTCTGTGACAGACATTGTAAGCCAAGTTGGCCTTAAAAAATAATCAGTTGTAGATATCTACCCGGTGATTACTTTATGAGAGTTTTACTAAAATCCATCCAGTGCTTCATGAGATTATTTGCTAACAGACAAACACTTGCATGCACACAGACATTTTAATGATTGCTTCCCTTTTGAGCTTGTGTCACAATGTTTTTTTTTATTTTTTGTATTTGTAAAATGTAGATTAAAGCATTTTGTCACAAATAAGATGAAAATGTGGGTGAAAGTTGAGCCCAGCACAGTTAGATAAGTTGAAAGTCGTCACTGGGGGGTCAGAGTCCATGGTTACAGTGATGAAATACTTCATGTGGGTTATTCCAGGTATCCAAAGTTTGCCTTATATTCCACTACAATAACAGAGTGGAGTAAGACCTGTGGACATAAATCAACACTGTTTACAGTTTTCTGCTGAAAATGAAAATGAAAACATTTATCAGTGTAGATTATTGTGTGCATATTGCACATACAATCAAAAGGTTAAATTTAGGAAAATATTAAATGGTGAAATCCTTTGCAAAATTTGGAGTAGACTCTGAACTCATGACATATCATATCAATAAGCAGCCCGCTCCGGTCCGACCTCCGCAGCAAATACGCACCCATTATAATCAATGACAGAATTTACACTGGCTCCGCACGGCGGCGGCGAGCAGCGGCGAGCGGACGGCAGTCCGTCAAAATTAGAAATTTTTCTATTTCTGCCGGACGCCGGAGCTGTGCCGGAGTCAACTTTTGAAGATTACGTCGCACCAACAGGAAAAGGAACGAGCACAACTTCCGTATTTACAAAATAAAATCACCACGGGCGGACTAATCCTAGCTCTATACGGATTTATTTGTACAAAAATGCTGTCAAACTATCATTTATGACTACGCCTACAAACGCAATACAAGAAATAAATAAAGTATTTTATTCTGAAATGTAATACATCACTTCCTGTTGCTCAAACCATGTCCTGTCGCTCATTTACGAGAGAAGATCAAGGCAGCAGTCTCTACTGTTGTTCTCCTTCTTCCACCGAATGAATTGTTTTGTACTTACTTATTTATCACTTGATTTATCGCGCGATCCCGCAAATCCCGCGCATGCGTCTAGGAGCGGCGCATGCAGGCGGACCTGAGCTGAGCGGAGGAAGTGGAAATTGGAGTTTGAGACGCTCAGCTGTGACCTGCGGAGCGGAGCGGACCGTATGTAGTGTAATTTTGGGGTAAACCTAACGCCAGACCATTTACTCTAAACCTAAACATGTGAAGCTATTATGAGTGCTAACAAAACTAAAAACGGAGCCTATTATCATCGCTAACCACGCTAACAATGTACCGGTACCTTTGAACCCATTAGGAGGTACAGGAGGGGCTGTCTGACCACTACATATGGGGATGATAACAACTAATAACGGCCATTTAATGGCTGATAACATTCGAAGCGGGTGGAAAAGTTAGACTGAGACAACTTTGCTATAATTTCGAGCAAACAAATATTTGTTTTTAACTGTTAATCTTGTTAAATTCTTGTTAAATTCCTCCCGTACATGCTCCTGTGGCCGCCATTTGGCAGCCAATCGATTTTTGACACAACACCGGCCCACATTTCTGAGTTGTTAGTGGTGACACATAACAAACGCGACGCATCAACAGTGACGCATAAAAGATGCAACGAATATGGTGAAGCAATATATTTATGTTCCCCCCCACCCCACACACACTTTATTAGACATATTTGGACTGTGACTCACATGGTGGTGCGACTTATTCGGCGGTGTGACGTGCACGGTGGCAAGTGCGTTAACATTTTTCTGGAAGATTCATTATTAAACAGATAAGTGAGTATCTTACTTGCAGGTGATAGCTGTCAGTGAGATCTTAATTTGGAGAATCGGGGAGGAATGTTGACCGAAGGTAATAACAACTCAAAAAGGCCCCATTCTAATGCAGTTTTCCACTAATTAAAATTATTTATATAAATCGCATAGACAAATATGTTGTAATTTTTGTTGTTGTTTTTGCACTACTTTATTTTGTATGTAAAAGCCAACCATGATTGTATTTGTAACATGGTGATGCACACAGAAAGAGCTGCAGCAACCGGCTGGTCTACATGTTGACCAGCCTTCAGTTTAAATATACTGTAGATATGTTATAGGAAAAGCACATTTTGTAAATGTAATATTGCTCTGACTGATGCCTATTGCATGCAAGATAATGACTTCTAAAAACGACTGTACTCACTTGTAATATTAAAACTATTTGTTTCAGTTTTGTAAAGAATGATAGATCTTTGTTCATTCTTTTCTCCCAAACATAGCCAGGAATGGGTGACTTACATGTAAGTGAAGGTCACACCAATGCAGATATGCAGAATATTGAAAATCTTTAGGGACGTTTACTACATACAAGGTTGAGTTGTTTTATGATGTGGATATTTCAGCAGGACAATGTCAGACGTCGTTCTGTATGACTTACAAAAGTGTGGTTCCATCAGTGCAATATGTGTGCTTCAGCGGGCTGCCTGCAATTCAGGCCATTCACTTTACAAAGTATGTGAACCTGCAAGACTGTGGCACAGCTCATCTACCACAGCCTCTACGGTACATTATAAAGAGGAAAAGTAGGTTGGCAAAACAGCTTTGGCAGCTGACAGGATCCCTGCAAATGTAGAAATAAAACTGTGTTCAGTTTGGACAGATGCAGATTTAAGTTGCTAAACAAAAGCAATGGTTATTCTCACGTTCCAAATAAATAAAAAGTTTAATTAAAAACAAAGTTTTTATTCTAATTAGATTTGTCTTAAAAAAAAACTTAATTAGACTGTAAAGACGATTAAAAAATATTTCCAGCTGTTAAATAAAGACAAACAAATTTGTAGTTTGCAGGCTTGTTGCATTTTGGAAACTTTCAAAATTTCTGAAATGATTTATTTTTAAGAATTTCATGATTTTATAACGTGTGCAGCAATTGAAGGACCAAAACGCTCTCCGCAACCTACATGACCTTTTCAGAAAATGACAGGATCATTGCAAATTCAACATGAATCATAATACTGCAAAGTTAGGGATCTAATAATAATTTTTTTAATCCTACAAATGCCAGCATTCCTGAAACAGATGCTTCCCTTCATATGTCAGTAGCATGTTCCCATGACTGTGTGAGCATGTATGCTGTATATCACCACGTTCTTTACATCGCCCTGGCATGACTTTGTCTGACGGTGTCAGGATGCAGCTACAGTACACATTTTTTCATGAAAAATAATAATTTTTGTTTGTTTAAAGCTGCTATATGTAACTTTTCTAACAATATATTTTTAACATATTTCTTCACTCTGTCACTAGATTGATGTTAGAGAGGTAATCTCTGAAAAAAACTTAAAAAAAATATTGTCCCCTTGCTTCTCCAGGTGGTAAATAAGCATTTCTAAAAAGAAAAAGTGACCCGCCATTTTCCAGCCAATAAAAACAAAGTTTGTAACCAGCCAATAAAAACCGAGCTTGAATTTGAATCAGCCAATAAAAACAGAGCTTGAATTTGAATCAGCCAATAAAAACAGAGCTTGAATTTGAATTTCAACAGACCACAAGGGGGCAGAGCCATATATGGCTCTGAGGGGGAGGGATCAGAATGCTTTGCTTGTTGAAATTTTTTCTAAGTGCTGATGTTCTACAGAAACTGCAGACTTCACCTTTAACCAAGGCAATAATTTAGAGCCACTTGTGTTTTGTGCAGAAGTTGTCATGTCTGCGTGTTTTGTAATGCTCGTGTCTACTTGTGATTATTTGTATGCACTTCTCTGAGACTGTTTGTCCTGTGTTTCCAGTTTCCCCAGTGTTTCTCTCCTCGTGTAGTCAGCTCCTCTCACCTGTTCCTCGTTGTCTTTCTCCAGTTGTTTGTCATAGCGTCTCATTAGTGTCCCTTTAAGTTTAGTGTCTGTGTATCCCAACTTCTCTGTAGATTGTGCTTCCCAGCCGTCACGTTCAGTCTCCTCTGTTTCTCCACATGCCCTTGGTTTTGTAAGTTAGCCCTGCCACCTCAGCTTTTTCTTTTGATTTTGTGTTTTAAAGATTAATAAATTGTTCCCTGATGCATGCTCAATAATCTAGGTAGAAAAATCTAAAAAAGCTAAGTCTGGTACTCTGGACATTCAATGGTTAATAAATAGTTATTTTATTCTCGCATTTTCTGTCTGCATCCAGATTTCGACACTGCTGATCGTGACA